>RJWM01007652.1:0-76873 GCA_004363535.1 Dasyprocta punctata | reverse complement strand
TGTATATAATACAACTTGTTTGATTTTTTAAATCCCTGTCCTCTTGCCACCCATTCCCAATTTAAACCCATTCCCAATTTTTATTCTTTTTAATGCTATTGATGTTACCTCATGTTTTTGAATTATAATGTCTACATTCATTGAGGTTATTATGTTTTTGTACTTAGAATATCTTTATTTTATGTACTTCCCCTTCCTTTCCTCTTCCCTTTTGCCTTTGATTTCCTCAACTCCTTCTCATTTGGAAGAGATTCATCCCCTTGTCTCCTATCTACCCTTCATAATACTCTTTGTATTTTGCCTTAAATGAGAGATACTATATGGCATTTAAGCTTATGTGTCTAATTTATTTCACTCAGTGTTATATTTTCCAGGTGTATCCACTTCCCTCCAAATGGAATTTGTCCCTCATTATAATAGAGTAGTATTCCCTTGTGTATAGAGATACCACAAAGTCAGTTTTTTATTGAATGTGTTATTGTATGTCTGTTGTAAATGAACTTTGTCACCCTGAAAAAGCTCCCTTTCATTTTAATGTTACTGAGAGTATTTATGGTGAATATGTGTCAAACTTTGTTACAGAATTTTTCTGCACTTATTGAAATGACTACATGTTCTACTTTTTTATAGCTACTTTAAATTACACTGATTGATTTTTAATTTTGAACTGTATTTCCATTTTGTGGATAAATTCCCTTAGCCATGATGCATTAGCTTTCTGTATCTTACTGGATTCAATGTCCTAATAGTTCACCAAGGATATGTGCTTCCAAGTTTATTTGAGATATTGTTCTGCAGATTTCTTACAATGTCTTCATTTTAGTCTTAGGGTAATTCTGACACTCTAAAATGTTTTGAGAAATGTCTCTTTCTTTTCTATTTTCTGGAAAAACTTATGAAAAATGGTGTTATTTTTGCCTTAAATGTTGAGTGCAATTCTCCAGTAAAACCATCTGGGTCTGAAAATTTCTTTGTGGGAAATATTTTTAGACAGTTCAATTTATTTAATAGACACATAACTATTCAGGTTTTCTATTTCTTAAGGGAATAACTGAAGAAAATTATTTATTTCATCTAATGTATTAAATTATCAATATAAATATTTTAAATGTATGTCTCTATTATCCTTAAATGTCTAGGCTTTATATAGCAAGCCCCTATTTCAAAATTCCTGATATCGAAATTTTATTTATCTCTTTTGTTCCTTCAGCACTTGAAATAGAATAGGATACATTTGAGCATTTAAAAAAATAATGGGCTATACAGCAGTTATTTTGTATATGGATGTCAATCTCTGTCTCAACTACTCAGCTTTCTTACAGTGCAAAGTAGCCATAGAAAATATCTGAACTGATGAATGTGACTGTGCTCCAATAAATCTTTATTGACAAAAACACATAGTAGGTGAGATTTCTAGAGGACTGCAGTTCTGTTTGTCAGTAGACTACAAGTTTGCCAACCTTATGATCTTTAGAGAATACTAGCATTTGCTTTAATTGCTTTTTTCATTGCTTTCTTCTTCTCAATTTTATAGATTTCTGATCTTATCATTATTATTCCTTATCTTCCTGTTTTGTATAAGTACAATGTGATAGTCATTTGTTATTTTATAAAGTTAACTCTAGATCATGGATTTAAGACCACATTTTAATATGATATTTAATTTTGTAAATTTTTTTAAACATTGCTTTAGCTGAACCCCACAAATTTTACTGTTTCATTTTCATTTGATTCAAAGTATTTTCTAATATCCTTTCTAATTTTTGTTTTCTTTAAGGCAGTGTCTCACTCTGTAGCTCAGCCAGACTTGAATTTGCAATGCAGCCCAAGTTGGCCTTCAATTCTTGCCAGTCCTGCCTCGGCCCCCCAAGTGTTGAGATTACAGGAGTGCTTCACACACTCAGCTGCAATTTGACTCATGGGTCATTTAGAAATGTGTATTTAATGTCCACATTTTGAGAAGTTTACTAGGTATTTTTTGTATCATTGAAAAATGTAATTGTTTATAGTCAACATTGTATGATTAAATTATTTTGATTTTGTTAAGACTTGTGACGCGACATAATTTATCTTTGTGAATATTTCATGTGCACTTGAAAACGGTATGTGTTTGAATGGAGTTTAAATGAAGTTAAATGGAATTGATATGTGCTCAGTAGACTGTTCTGTAAATGAGAATTTGTGCACAGCAGAGGATACTGCCACTGGAATCTGTACTGGTCAGTTTTCTCATCAATGGGACCACATACCTGACATCTGCTATTTAAAGGAAGAGGGATTTATTTGGCTCACAGTTTTGGATGTATTAGATGATCACTGGCTAGCTGTAAGCCAGAAATGGCACAACAGAAGGATATGGTGGAGCAAACCTGCTCATTTCATGGCAGCCAGGAAACAGAAAGAGCAGAAGGGACCGTAGATGAGAATACATTTGTCCAGGTCATGCCTCTAGTGACCCACCTCTTTGCACCAAGTCCCAACTTTTAACAGCATGTTCAACTTATCAATGGATGAATCTGCTGAAGAGTATATCTCCCCATGATCCAACCACCTTCCAAACACCCAAATACGGAACACATGAGACCATAGAGGCATATTCTAGATCTAAACCCAAACAGCCTTGCACAGCCATGTTAATATTTTATTTATTATGTATACCCAAGAGATGAACTCTGGTCACAACTATCAGTTTTTGCTTCATGTATTCTGAAGCGCTACTGTTAGGTAGATTCTTATTTATGAATGTTTTGTCCTTTGGTGAATCAACTCCTTTATGAATGTACAAATATAATTCCTCTTTCATCCTCAGTAATAGCTCATGTTCTGCAATCTATTTTGACATTATATAGCAAATCCAACTTTCTTTGGGTTAGTGAGTCCTTGGCATTTGTGCATTCATTTTTCTATCCTTGTACTTTACCATACATACATATATATTATATTAAAAGTACGTTTCTAAAAAACCATATAGCTGGGATTTGCTTTATAAATACAAAATCGATTTGCTATTTGTTCTTTGATTAATAATAGTCTTTTAATTAAAATTTAAGATATTTTATTTTTGTTAAATTACTGATACACTTGATTTAAAATCTGTCATATGGATATTATTGTTTCGGAGATTGATAATGGTTACTATATTGTGTATTGTTATTTTCAAAATAGTTGATCAGATTACCAGATAAAGGCATGAATAAATGATCAAACAATGAAAGCACAAACCATTCTTTTTGATGAACTAACAGGGATTAGTAATATAATTATCTATCATATATCTATATCTATATCTATATCTATATCTATATCTATATCTATATCTATTCACACTGATTTCCACAGTGGTTGTACCAGTCTGCTTTCCCTCCAACAGTGGGAGAGGGTTCCTTTTTCCCTGCAGCCCTGCCAGCATTTGTTATTCATTGATTTCTTGAGGACAATCATTCTTTCTGGAGTGGGATGGAATCTAAGTGTTGTTTTAATTTGCATTTCTTGAATGACCAGTGACGTTGAACATTTTTTCATATATTTATTTTGCCATTTGTGTTTCTTCATCTGAGAAGTGCATATTCATCTCAGATGCACATTTTTGGGTTGGGACTTTGAATTTGGGGGACCTGATTATTTCAGTTCTTTATATGTTCTAGATAGAATTCCTTTGTCTGAGGAATAGTTGGCTAAAATGCTTTTTCCATTTTGTGGGTTATCTTCTCACTCTGTGATTTATTTTTATGTGCAAAAATGTTTTAATTAAATGAGATTCCAGTTGTTGATTCTTTGAAGTACTTCCTGTGCAGTTTGGGTTTTGTTCATTAATTCTCTGCCTACCCTTATTTCTTTAAGATTTCTACCTAACTTTTCTTCCAGTAGATTCAGTGTTTCTGTTTTAATATTTATATTTTTCAGCTGTTTTGATTTCAATTTAGTGCATGGTGATAGATAAGGGTCTAGTTTTAGTCTTTGGAATGTGAAAAGTCAATTTTTCCAGCACCATTTATTAAAGAGCTATCTTTCTTCCAGTGAACATGTTTGGTCCCTTTGCCAAAGACAAGGTAGATGACTATCTTTGTAGCTCTGTCTGCATCTTTTAATCTGTTTTATTGCCAACATCATGCTGATTTTACCACTGTAGCTTTGTAGTATAATTTCAAGTCAGGGATTGTAGTGTCTCTTTCCTTGCCTTTGTTGCCCAGAACTGCCTTTGCCATTCTAGGTTCCTTCTGTTTCCAAATGAATTATAGGAATGTTTTCTCTAGATCTGTGAGGTATGCTAATGTTAGTTTCATCAAGATTGCACTAAATCTGTATAAAAGTTTTGAGAGCATGACCATTTTCACAATGGTGGTTCCTCCTATCCATGACAAAAGGATATCACTCTATTTTCTGGTATCTTCTTCAATTTTCTTTTCTAAAGTATCATAATTTTCAGGATACAGATCTTTGACATCTGTTGTTAGATTGATTCCCAAGTATTTCATTGTTGCATGTTATTGTGAAAGGTGTTGTTTCCCTAATTTCTCTCCTTGAGTTTCTGTACAGGAATGCTATAAATTTTTGAGTGTTGATTTTGTATCCAGCTATGCTTGTGAGTTTGCTTGTTAACTCTAGTAGTCTTTTGGTGGAGTTTTCAGGGTCTTCTATGTAGACTATCATGTCATCTGCAAATGTTGGTAATTTAACTTATTCCTTTCCTATACTTATTCTTTTTATTATTCTGTCTTGTATAGTTGCTCAGCGTAATGTTTCCAGAACTATATTGAATAAGAGTGGTGACAATGGATATTCTGGTCTCGTTCCTGATTTTAGAGTGAAAGCTTTCAGTTTTTGTCCATTTAGTATGATGTTGGCTGTTGGTTTGTCAAAGATGGCTTTTATGAGATTGAGGTACAGTCCATCTATTCTGATTTTCTGTAGGGTTTTTATCATGAATGATTGTTGGACTTTATGAAAAGCTTTTTCTGCATCTATTGAGATGATCTTGTGATTTTTATCTTTGGCTCTGTTGATGTGTATTATGTTTATTGATTTGCATATGCTGAATCAGCCTTGCACTTCTGGGTTGAATCTCACTTGATCATGATGTATAATCTTCTAGATGATTTGCTGCAGTCTGTTTGCTAGTATTCTATCGAGGATTTTTGTATCTATGTTCATTGGGAAGATTGGCCTATAGTTCTCTGTTTTGGTTGGGTCTTTCTCTGGTTTTGGTAGCAGAGTGATACTTGCCTCCAGGAATGAGTTAGGGACAATTGCTTTCCTTTCAGTTTCATTAAAGAGTTTGAGAAATATTGACATTAAATCTTTTCTAAATTTCTTGTAGAATTCAGCCATGAACACATCAGGAACTGGACTTCCCTTTATTGGGAAACTTTTAATTACATTTTCAATTTCATTAACTGATATTGGGTTATTCAAAATGTTTATGTCTTCTCGATTTAGCTTTTGCAATTCATACATTTCTAGGAATTTATCCATTTGTTCTATGTTTTCCAGCTTATGTGAGTAAACATTTTCAAAGTAAGTATTGATGATCTTTTGAATTTCCAAAGAATCTTAGTGATTTCACCCTTTTAATTCCTCATTGCATGAATTTGTGTTTTTTCTTTTCTTTTCTTGATAAGGTTGGCTTGGAGTTTATCACTGTTGTGTATTCTTACAAAGAACTGACTCTTTGACTCATTAATTCCTTGTTTTGTTTTCATAGTTTTGATTGCATTAACTTCTGCTCTGATCTTTATAAATTCTTCCCTTCCATGAGCCTTGGGTTTGACTTACTCTTGTTTTTCTAGAGGCTTGAGGTTAGCATTAGATTGTTTATTTGAATTTATTCTGTTTTCCTGATGTGAGAATTCACTGCTATGTATTTCCCTCTTAGGACAGCTTTCATTTTGTCCCATAGGTTCCAGTATGTTGTATATGCATTTTCATTTGATTGTAGATAATGTTAAATGTCTTCTTTAGTTTCATCTGTGACCCATTGGTTGTTCAGGAGGGTGTTATTTAATTTTCATGGGTTTACGGAGTTTTTGTGGTTTCTTTTGCCATTAGTTTCCAGTTTTAGTGCACTATGATCACAAAATATGCATGGGATAATTTCAATTCCTCTGCATTTACTTATTCATGTTCTATGGGTTATTATATGGTCTCTTTTAGAGAATGTCCCATGTGCAGCTGAGAAGAATATGTATTCAGGTGTTGGGTGGAACACTCTGTAAACATCTATTAAGTATATTTATTCATATGTTTGATTCAGTTATTTCTTTGCTGATTTTTTGTCTATTTAATCAATTTGTGAAAATGAGTTATTATGTTTTCCTGTTACAATTGTGTTATTGTTTACTTCATTTTTCATGTCTATCATATTTGTCTAATATAGTTGAGTGCACCTGTATTTGGTGCATATATATATATATATATATATATATATATATATTATGACTGTTATCACTTTCTGTTAAATTTTTCCCCTAAAAATACGTAGTGACATTTTAAACCTCTTGTATAGGGTATGCTATGTCCCCCCAAGTCCTCACATACTTTTGATGGGGCTGAGTCTGATGCTTGTGATCAGTTTGCTGTCTAGCACCAGGATTGATGACGTGACTGTTGTACCCGCCCAGGGGTGGAGCCAATGTACAGTGTAAGGAAAGGCGGGTCTTCCTCTTGTCCGCTTCCTCTTCTGCCTCTCCCTCTCTCTCTGGCCAGCGCGCCTTGTGGCTTGCAGCCACCATGAACTGTAGCCCCGTCATGCCACACTATCTTGGAGCCAACTTATGGACTGAAACTCCCGAGAAACTGTAAGAATAAACCTTTCCTTCCCTAATTTTGGGTGTCAGGTATTTTGTCTTGGCAATGAGCAAAAAGTAACTAAGACACCTCTTTTGATCATTTTTGGTCTGATGTTCACAGAGTTTGCCAACAAAGTATCTACTCTTACTTTTTTCTGGTTTCCTGTTACAGGGAGTACTGTTTTTCATCCTTTAATTTTCAGTCTATGAGTTTCTTTTCAAGTTAAATGTGTTTGTATACACCATATTGTTGGATTTTGTTTCTTGATCCATTCTTCTAATCTGTTTCTTTTCATTGGTGAATTGAGGTCATTTATATTGGACAGTTATAACTGATATGAATTGGTTTATCTTTGTCATGCTATTTTCCTGTTGTTGGTACCCTGCTTTTCCCTTTTGTTTAATTCCTTCCCTGCCTGGTTGTTTCTTTTTCTTGTTGTTGGAATTATGGTCATTTTTATCACTGACTATAGTATCTTTCACTACTCTTTCAAGGTTTGATTTAATGGACAAGAATTTCTTCAGTTGTTCTTTTCATGGAAAGATCTTATTTCTCCATTAATTTTGAAAGACATTTTATAAGGTACATCATTGTTGGTTGGACTTTGTTTTCTTTCAGGACTTGAAATATTTCACTCCAAGCTCTTCTTGCCTTGATGGTGTGTGTTGAGATGTCAGCAATTGTTCTAATGGGCTTTTCTTTATAGGTGATCTGTTTCTTTTCTCTAACAGATTTTAATAATCTGTTCTTGTGCTGAATTTCTGAGATCTTGATTTTTATATGTCTGAGTATAGACTTTTTTGGCTAAGGCTATTTAGAGCTCTACATGCCTCACTTATCTGTATGTCAATTTCTGTTCCCACATTTGGGAAATTTTCTGCTATTACTTCTGCAAATAACTTTTTAATATTATTTGTATTGACTCCTGCTTTTTTGTTTAAGCTTATCAGTCTTGTGTTTCTTTGCATTGTCTCAGTGCTATTGAATTGTTATTTCTTGAACTCTTGTTATTTTTAAGCAATGTCTTCTTTCATGATTACTAACTGTGATTCTGCCTTCATGGTCTAAAAGTCTATCTTTATTTTCATTCAAGTGTATTTTCCATATTTTAATGGAAATTTTAATATCCTGGATATCTCTTTGAATCTATTTCATGCATTCTATTTCTTTCCAACATTCCTGTAATTGTTGTTTCTTCTCTAGCTCTGCTGAGCAATTCAGTCATTAAAGTAGTCACTTCTAAGCCAGGCGTGGTGGCGCACGCCTTTAATCCCAGCACTCGGGAGGCTGAGGTAGGTGGAGCATTGTGAGTTCGAGGCCGGCTTGGGCTACAGCATGAGCGTAAGGCCGGCCTGAGCTACATAGTGCGACCCTGCCTCAAAAAATCAGGGCTGGGAGTTTGGCTCAGTGCCTTAAGCACCTGCCCTGGCAGGTGCGAGGTTGTGAGTTCAATCCCAGGTGCTGCAAAAAAAAAAAAAAAGTAGTCACTTTTTCTTTTATCTGGGAGATTATTTCTGATCTAACTTCCTCCATAGCCTTGTGAATTTGTTTCTTTACCTCTCTTGCTATCTTTCCAGAAATTTCAGTTGTGTGTCTTTCAGTGTCTTCTATGTTTATATCTCCTGCACTTGTTTTGGGCAGGTTGGAGGTCTTGCTTTTCTGTCTTGTCATTTTCACCTCTTGCTTCATAGTTTGGTCTTTTTAATCTTACTAGTCTCACTTGTCCACTGTGTGCATCTTAGTCAGTGTCCTACTATGTGTCTGATGTTCATCGAGTTGCTGGGTCCCACAGTGTAGGGGAGGGGCCAGCCACCTGAATTTCTCCTGAAGGGCCAGTTGGGTGAGTCCTAGATTTTTCCTCGACTGACTAACCTAGGAATACCTGTGTGAGCCAACCTTTAGCTTGTATTGTTATTGCTGTTTCAGACTTTTCCAGGCTACCAGACCCACCTGTCAATAAGGTACACCCCAACTGGAGTCCTACTGTGTCACTGGGGGTTTCACAGGCCCACTTGGTTCTGCCTGTTTTGGGTGGAGGCCTCACATGCAGTCTTGCTGGCCCACCTGGAATCCTTCAGGTGTATGGGGGGGTCACCTGTGCTCTCACTGGCCCACTGAAGTCCTCTGGGTGGGGCAAGAGGTTATTGAGGCTCCTGCTACCCTGCCAATGTCCTCTGGGTTGCAGGAGTGCTTACCTAGATTCTTCCATATAGCCATTTTTAAAACTTTGTACTTAGGGACTGAGAATGTAGTTCAGTAGTAGACCACTTGCCTAACATGCACAGGCCCTTAATTTAATCCGCAGCACTACCAAAAGAATTGTTCCATTTCTTGATCTTTTTGTTTACTTGTTTGCCTGCTTGGACAGCTATTGGTTGCAAGAGGTCTTTGCTTTGCATAGTTGTATGACTATATCAAAATGACCACATACACCAAAACTAAGAAAAATGTTATTAAAAATCAATGCAATATTCTAAAATTGTTTCCAGACCCTGACATTTTTCAAAACATTAAGATCCTTACTGTTTGCTATGCAAAAGTTTAAATACTAAACTAATATCTTATAGCATACAGTAGAAATACTGAAAGCTAAATTTTCCTGTGAAATGCTTATCATGAAGAGTTTGAACAGTGCTTGTCTTATGGTGAAATTTAGGAATGGAGCATCTTTTCTGTGAATGGGTAAAGTGCAATCATTTTTGAAAGTTTGGATCAGCTTTTACTATGTTGTCCCTGTGTTTTCAATGTTATGAGATATTTCAAGAATTCCTATAATGTGCAGTCTTTGCAATTGGGGCTTCTTATGAACATCTTCCTCTCCTCCAAAACTCTTTCCTCATTCAAATCAGTGTAAGTTTGTCTTCACTAACTCTCTCAGGCTGCATGTGTAGCATCTGTTGGATAATGGTAATGCCTGTGTCATGGTCAGCTTTTCCATAACTTCATTTTTGTGGTTTAAATTTCACTTACAATATCATCACTTTTTAATTCTTTGCTGCATTTCCATCTCTTTAGGTGAGTACTCTTTCGATTATCCTTTTGCACCTCGGATCTCCTGTGGAGTTATTACCGAGTACCTAGGAATCAACAAAACTACATACTTTGCTGTCTATGCAGGGTCTAAATAAAAATGTCCACTGACCGTGCTCAGATAGATTTGATAAAAGTTATCTACTTAGTCATGGATCATGATGTGCTCCTGTCATTTTTACATAATGATGTGTGGACTTAAAAGATAACAGTGAAAATTTGATGCAATTACTTGCAGTGATTACTCAATGATAACTGAAATTAAACATATTTTAACATGTCAGCTAGACCACTGAGACTGAAATTTGGGGTTTAAACTATGATAACTGAAATCTATGAATATTAGAAAAATGTAATGCAAAGATCATCTATATTTTATTTCATTTTATTTCTGTTATTGAAAATTGTTTTTACTTCCTTTTCAGTTTTTTAATATCTTTCATAGTTTACAATAGACGTTTTAAAATAATAGTTTACCTTCAAATAATATTACATCACCTCCCCAATGAAACAAGACTCTTATAACAATATACCTCCAATTTTTCACACTCTATTTTTTGATGCTGTCATATGTAAACATATATATATATATATATCCCCAAAATAGTTAGTTTTTTATTAAGAAAATCAAATAATCTTCTAAGAAATTAAAATTCATTTTTTTTGAAATTGAAATTCTTAAAACTAGCTTTTTATATGCATCTATTTGGAGCATTTCTTGACTTTACTATATTTAATAGAGATTTAAATTTCTACCTTGAATCATATGTTTTTCAGTGAAAAAGATCCCTTAATACTAACCATAACACACATATGCTGACAATAAATTCTTTAAATATTTCTGTTTATTTTTTGAAAAAAAGTATCTTAGGTTTTGAAATATATTTGTGTTAGGTATAAAAAGGTAGATGGACAGTCTTCCTCTTGCAGAAATTTAAAGATGTCACTACATGTTTTCTGCCAACTTGCATTGTTTCTACACAGAAATCTGCTACGAATCTTTTTCCAATTATTCTTCATGTAATGTGTCTTTTTTCATTGGCTTTCTTTAAGAGTTTTTCTTCATCTTTGATTTTCAGCAATTTGTATAATATGCCTTAGTGCTTACTTTTCTGGTGTTTTTTTCTTGGAAGTGTTCTGCATTTCTTGTATCTTTTTTAAAGTACTTTACTATTTTTAGAAAATGCTTTGTCTTTATCTATTCACATATTTCTTGGTTCCAGGTTTTTTTTCTTTTCTATTTCTGGGAAAACAATTACACATACTTTACATAAATTAATGCTCCATACAACTCTTGGATGCTATCATATATTTTCTGTCTGTGCTATTGATTTGATAATTTCTAATGATTCATCCTTAAGTTGATTAAATATTTTCTTGGTTTATGAGCCCACTCAAACAAATATTTATCTCTGACATAATATTTTAAGCATTATTTTTAGCATTTCCATTTGTCTTATTTTTACGGTTGCCATTGCTCTGCTGAAATTACCCATCTGTTCATGCATAATGTGCATGTTTTATACTAAATCCTTTAACATATTAGTCATAGATATTTTAAGTCCTTGTGTGGTTGTGTTGATTGCATTGTCTCTTTAAAACAGCTTTGTTTTAACCGAAGCTGGGTATTTCCTACTATTTCACTGAGTTGCAGATATCCCACACAGAATAGCAGAAACTGATATAAATAAGACTTCTACCTAGAAACAGGCATGCCTTTTCTTAGGAATTTAGTATGGGTGATATAGTCAATTTAGAAGTTGAGCTAGGTCTTGTTATTTTGTTACTTCCAATGTTTTGCAGACTTTAAATTCCTCTATCAAAATCTTTTTCTAACAGGGATAACTGAAGCAGTAGGATATTTTTTTCAGTGTTTATTCTCCACTCTCACCTTCAGCCCAACATACTTCTGTACTACAGATAATGCAAATCTATTTCACTTTCCTCTGACTATATATAGTTTTCCTTGTTGCATTGGTTTGTTAGGCTAATGCTGTTAACTAAAGGGAGTCCATATTGTTGGAGGCTCCCTTAGCCAGGTAAGTTCTATATGCCTGAACTTTGAAGTTTTTCATCATTTCCTTCAATGTCTCCATTCTAGGTAGCAAATTCTGCCTCGCTTGTCTTGTATGGGAGTGTTCACTCCCTTCACCCAGTGGCAGGAATCCTGTGTATCTTTATAAAATCTGGGTTGAGAATAGCTCAGCGTCCTTCCTTCAGGGATAGATGATTTTTCCCTTCATATTTCCTCCAGTAACAATGGGGAGAACATGTGCTATGGATGACAGTGTTGCTCCTCTTCTCTCTCTCTGGTTCAAAACCTTTTGCTTGGTATGCTGAAGAGATCTGAGCAGGGACGTTATACTGTATGCTTTTCCAACAGAGGCAGTCAATGTCTTCCTCTGAGTTAGAATAACTTGTGAGCTCTTCAGTTTTCCAACATGCCTCTGATCTAAATGTACCTGGAAAGGGTCTGCAGAAGCAGAACTTGGGAGTGGATGCAAATTTACCTGTTTGTAGTTTCCAGGGGTGCTTCACTGACATGCAATCCACAGGTGGTCAGGAGCAGTTCATTTACACTTCAGTTCACGTTTTCCTCCAGCTACTAGGAAAGGACTGTCTTCCACCATTGCTTGTGCATCTCATTTCTTGCTGAATAGCGAAGTAAAGTTCTTTTATGGCTTTTAATTTACTTGGGTACTTTGTGACCTTAGCAATATGATATGCTCTGACTAAGCTACAATACTGTAGTTTATCTGACTTTTCTTTTTGTTAGGTGGGAATATCAAGATCTGAAACTTTTTTGTGTTTTGTCTTGTTCTTAATAACACAATGTCTAGCCTTAAGTAAAGAATTATGCTATTATAAGAGAATAGGAAAAAAAGTTCTCTCTGACACCTACTTTATACATATGACTTTGTCTTATGAAGTACAGATAATAGAGGAGCAAGAGTAAAAGGGGATCTTTTTCCAAGAGTTCAGCAGTGAGATGCTGCTGGCACGAACCAGGGTAAAGTGGTTGTGGTGATAAGAAATATTTGAATTTGATCACTCTTTTCAAGGAGTGCATATTTATTGATGGACACTATGTGACTATAATAAAAATAAGTGATCCAAGACTCCCTTAAATCTTTTAACATAGACACTGGGTACATAAGCTGTAAATAGAGTATGAATATTGGTGTATTTCAGATGAAAAATGAATTTTCTGTACACACATATTTGCATGCATAACATCTTGTCCAGTTTGGCTAAAACTATATAAAACGTGGAAAAAAATCAGAAGAGACGACACGTATAACACACAGGGGAGTCATTGTCAACACTTTACCAAGTCATAACCTTAGCTTAACTAAGAGCTCTTGTGTTGTGAAGAAAAAGAATGCTAAATAAACTCAAAAGTGATTTATGGAGAACATTTGTCTAAACCTTGCTTTTTGTTAAACACCAGCTGATTTAGAACTGTACATATTATAAATTGTTTTCATTTATTCTTGTGCGTCCCTTAGCATTTGCATAAAAGATTCTTTTCTGTTGCATTTCATTTTTTATAATATAATGTCTGGCCTTAAAAAAAGAATCATGTGCATAATAACAGTGAAGAAAAAAGAATAAAAGATGAGAGGGGGGATATAAATGACCTTGACAAGTGCACTATTAATACTTAACATCAGTTTAGCTTATACTCGAGGCACTCACAGATCTCGCATCCTTTGAAACATTGCTCAGGAAGGTTGTGAACTCAGAGCAGGGCAGTGGGGGCCAATTTAGGGAATGTGATGGCTCCTAACCTGAAATACACCATGTAGGGGTGAAAGGCATTAGTTTAAGGTTTCTATGACTCCCTACTTTACTCTTAGTGGCACTATCCCTTTTGAAGTCACCATCCTGACAAAGCGATCATTGATGAAGGAGAAAAAAGGAGATGGAAGTATCACTGTGCTTGATTAGAAGAGATCTTGTTTTTAAACAAGTGGCATGTAGAGAGAGGGGAACAAATCAAGAACTAAGTCTTAAACCACAAAAAAAGCATCCTGCATAAAGGCTTTAGGAGGCCAACAGTGACCCTACTTGTGTCCTTCTGCTTGGGTTAATCATGTTAATCACACATGAATATGCAGACACTCTGAGGATTTACATAGCCCCCCAGGAATTTAGTGGCATAGTAATTCCTACTCACTTATTACATTAATATTTATTATGCAGGATGCACTGGAGACATAGACATATTAAAATGAAATTTCACCACAAAAATCAGATGAGTACTAATGCACAGTTTTCAAATATCAGGTTGAATTTGGCTCTGAGTCTTCTTGTTCAGGCTTATGAAGAAACCCAAAAGGTGAAGCCTCCCCTCATCCTAGAATTTGCTTTGTGTTCCTGACCTTCAGGTCACATTGCTCAGTGTGGATGGCTTGAGATCCAGGCCCATAGTAAGGCTCTACGTGGCTAGGAATGCTATGCAGAAGTTGGAAAATCTGTCTGCCTCCTCCTCAGACAGATGACACAGCCACCCTGCTCTACCAGATCTCCTGGAAAGAAAGCAGTTATCCTGTTGTTCTCTCACTTTCAAAGCCTCCAACTCAGCAACTACAAAATTGTTGCCCCTCTCTGTTCTCTGTACTTGATGTTTACTCTCATCTAAATCTGTTTCCTCATTCACTTGTTTCCAGGGTCATCCTCTCTGTATCCTTATTTGGATTCTATAACAAAAACTAGGGAGGATATTTCATTTCTGCCACTTAGACTTCCCTCCAGTTCTTGTTCACTGAGCGTTGAGTGAGGAAGAACTAGTCAGAATTGTTCTAGGAAATATGGAGGCGAAAGTCATTTCAAGAAATGGGTATGATGCGTGTTAACTGGCAGAAATGTGAGGAGGTTTATCACAGTATGGGGACCAGTCAGGGAATTAAATTAAACAGGCAGTACATTTTAGGCTGGACTTTAGATGCAGCTGCATAAAGAGAAGTCACCCATGACACCAAATTCAAAGTTATTTGTAGTCTGAAATATTTTTTTAAACTAGAAATTATTATTTCTTTTGCAGAGGTCAAAATATTAAGGAAGAATGCAGTGCAAATTTGAAGGGTTTTCCTTGAAAACTTGTACTTTGGGAATGATAGAAGACTTCTCATTTCTTGCTTTATCTCCGTAGTTAAATCTGTCCCTTTTCTGACTTGTCAGAACAGCGTTCAAGCATTTGTCATTATTGTCCAAAGTTTCTCTCTGGTAACATCAAGCACTATACTAACTGAAGCCTGCCTATCTCCAATCATCCTGATGACCTTGTGAATTAGACATTTCTATGCTATCTTTGAGGGGTACATCATGACCCACAGACACTCGGAAATGTGCCCAGCTGTTATGCTAAAACCACCTGACATCCCAACCTCTCCATCTCACTAGTATCTACTGGAAGTGAATGAGTTCTACTCCAAATTATGATCATCAGCATCCTGAAGTCAGAGCCATTGGGCCATCAGATTACTTGTTTTAGGCTTGCAGAGAGAGAATTGTAAGATCATGATATAATGTAAGCCTGGGGTCTACTTTCCATTTCCCTAGTGATTAGTAGCATTGCATGACCATAGCATTTCATACTCAAAGTCTCTACTTCTGAAACAGGATTAATTTTATTTAACCTCATAAGGGGACTGTGTGAGAATGAACACCCATAATGACCTGTGTCTGTGAAAGATGACTTTGAACCTAACGTATTAATAGAATTCACAATAAGATATGGCTGCACCATGAGCTCAGCAGGAGCAAGGCATTTTATAAATGGAAGGCAACATTATTTTTATAATAATTGAAAGCTGCTCGTATTCCAACTCTCATGACATTTTATCCTACCCAGTTTTTCAAACTGTGTGGGTGGTGATTTGCCTAGGTGATATGTTTCACGTCATTTGTGTATATAGACAATGTTCTTTGCAGTTAAAGTTGTAAATTACTGCTCAGTGGGATGGGAAGGTTTTAGTACCCTTGCTCTGCTCTGACTTACAAGGCTTGACTGTGTATCATCTTTTTTGTTTGTTTCTCAAGGATCCTGAAAAGGAATATAAAATAATAAGCTCTTTGCAATTATACATTCTATCTATTGATTTGTATATCTTTTTCTTAGATTAGATTGCAGGTATTATCTAGAAACAGACACACAGATATTTATGGTGAATTATGTTAGAGGAAAGCATGCTGTAATTTGAATTGGATTTTCCATGGATACAATAAGTACTTGGAATTGTATTATTGGTCAGTGGGCAGAATACTTAAATCTGCTTTGC
This sequence comes from Dasyprocta punctata, assembly GCA_004363535.1. Lineage (NCBI taxonomy): Eukaryota > Metazoa > Chordata > Mammalia > Rodentia > Dasyproctidae > Dasyprocta > Dasyprocta punctata. The sequence goes on along the minus strand of RJWM01007652.1, from coordinate 60,773 downwards.
TATTTTATAGGAAAAATGACATACAGCATTTTATTTAATAAACTGAAAGTTATTTTTTAATTTCTATGAAGGTGAATAAAATGCTTCAAGGTACACCAGGAGAGTATTTGTTATCTTTGTATTTTATACTCATGACAAACAAAAAGGGAAGGGCATTTACATTAGGCTCCCAGGCTTTCCTCTGGAAGATCGTACTCACCAGGGGATGGCTAAGGTTCCCAGAGCCTCGTCCTATGGCTCGGCAAACAATCAAAGCCATGACCATATTTCTTTCACTGCCACCTGCTTGAGTGACATGAAGGTTTTGGAGAGAACAGTTTTCTTCATAAGAATTTGAACCAAAGAACTGCATTCTGTGAAGCATGCATTTCTGATCTCTTCTGTGATTTGACTTCTAATTTGCAGGTGATAGAGAAAAATTCAAGGTGATTTTTCTCCATGCATTGTTAATGAAGTTGTTTGTGCTGTCTGGTCCTTAAGTATGGACTTGGAGGCAGAAAATTGCCATGAATGATGTTACTTTGAGCATTGCTTTTTAAATTCTCAGTGGCTCAATTTCCTCATCTGCAAAATGGGAATAAAACCTAGTTTATAACAGGTACAAAAACAATAGGGACATAAGCAAGACTTTGTTTCTTCGTTGCACAAAAGTCTAAAGAGATAATCCTGGCCAGTGAAGTGTACAACCATCAAGAATTGAGGCTGTCTCTCTTGTTCCGCTGAGATGCTTGTCCTGTGCTTTCTACTAGTAAAGGGCTTCGCTCCTTATGGCATCACTCTACTTTCAGACCCCAGGATGAGGGAAAGGGGAGAAGGATATCTGCTTCCCTTTAGGGGAATTGGCTGGGAGTTACATATATAATTTACCTCCTTTTACAGCCACCTATATTGCCACTCTCAACTGCAAGGTTAATAAATACACTTTTAAACTGGGCAGCTTCTATTTTATAAGAAATCAGAATCTATATCTCCTCTAGATGACTGGCAAAATCTTACAACTTTCTTCCTAGGGGACCCAAGATCCCACATTGAGCTGAACTGAGTTGTTACATTCAGAAGACAGCTCGGCTGTATGAGACAGAAACAAAAACATCAAAGCTTACCAATACACAGGCCTTGCCCTTGAAGAAGAGATCCTAATTCATCTATTTCCATTAATGGCATGATTTATCTTCCAATCTCCCAGCCTAGTCTCCTTGGACTCTTCTCTCTCCCTCCCCCCAAAAATCCAATAAGTCGCTTTATCTCCTTTAATGACTCTTATATGCATTTCCTCTTTTCCACTCACACTACCACCCTAATTTAGGGCTAATTACATACCACCCAGACAATTGCAATTACAACCAAATTGGTCTTCCTTCCCCTAGTTTCTTCACTTCCCAATTCATTCTGCAGTACAACTGCCAAGTTAATCTTCCCTGAACACAGCTCTTCTCATCTCTTCCTCACTCATAACTCTTCAGTGGCACCCCACTGCTTATTTTGCAAATTCCCAGTACCTCTATCAAGGTGCCCAGTACACTCTGGGTGGAGCTTACCTTTCTGGTTTTATTTACCTGTCACTGACATACTTCATGATCCACGAACTGCTTCATATTATCTAACCCCCCTACACTTTTTGCAAGGCCCATTTTGGTAATTTTGCAATATATCATCCTCTCTCCATGATTTGAAACCTTTCCATATTTTGGAGCTGAGTATTAATGCCATGACTGGAGACTGTTTAGTGTTGAAAAGGGAAAGTCCACTCCCCAGATTTTGTTTTGTGATTTAGTGCACTGCTTTATTGTAGAAGGCTTTATATGCACACACTTTTAATAAAATGAACCATACATGTACAGCTCTATTGGACATCATAAGGCGAAAACAACCTGATCATCACATAAATGAGGAAAGAGAGAGCATGAAGCCCCCAGAAAGCTCCCTTATACCACTCTTGTTACAACCTTTCTCTCTATACCTGCTTTTAGAATAATCATCATTCTAATTTCTCCTCCTGTGATTTAAATAAAGCAAACCGCACCATTCTTATTCGTTTTCATATTATCTTATTTTTCAACAGTACATGTTTGCAACATACAGTGTACATTCAGCTTGGGGGTTTCATACATATGCATATCACATCTTGATTATATTTTTCCCCTGCACCCTCTCAATCTCCTGTTTCCACTCTTTTTCCAATCCCCTTTTCATCTTTGGCAAGTCTACCTCCCCAGCTCTTAGAAAGGCTCTTTAGTTTGTTCTTTAAATTATTTTTGTTGTGGGCTTTTCAGAGAAAACATGTGATATTTAACCTTTTGTGACTGACTTACTTCACTTACCAGTATGGTCTCAAGATCCATCTATTTTGTTACAAATGAGTCAAATTTATCTTTCTTTATTACTACATAATATTCCATTGTGTAGATATGCCACATTTTGTTTATTCCCTTATTTATTGATGGGCATATAGACCACTTCAATGATTTAGCTATTGTGAGTTGTGCTGCTATAAAAATGGGTATGCATGGATTACTTTAGTAGGATAGTTGTAATTCTCCCAGAAAAATACCCAGGAGATATATAGCTAGATCCAATGGAATTCCTATTTTTAGATATTTGAGAAATTTTCCAAGCGATTTCTGAAGTTGTCACACCAATTTAAATTCCCATCAATAATACAGAAATGTTCCTATTGTCACACAATTTCACCAGAATTTGTCATTGAGCCCATGGTAATGGCTATTCTTACCAGAGCAAGATGGACTCTAAGTGTTCCTTTGATTTGTGTTTTTCTAGTAGCTCAAGATGCAGAGAATATTTTGATCTATTTATTGGTCATATGAGACTTTTCTTTTTCTTTGAAATGTCTATTCATTAAAATTGCCCTTTTTATTGGGTATGTCATGTGTGGTGGTCTAGATTTTTCAGTTCTTTATGCATTTTAGATACCAGTACCTTGTCCAAGGAGTAGCTAGTAAAACATTTCTCCCTTTCTATAGGTTATCTATTCACTCTGTCAGTTGTTCTCTTTGCTGTGTAGAAACTATCTAATTTAATGTAATCCCACTTGTTGAATCTTGATGTTAGTTCTTGTGTAACTGAGAATTCTGTGCTTATGTGTATTTCTTCAAAAGCTTTACCATTTTTCTCTTCCAGTGGATACAATGTTTCTTTTTAAAAAAATATTAGTATATATTTGCAGTGCATAGTGATTTCATTCATCATGGGGATTTGAAACTTGTACATAATACATTTTAATTCATTTTCCTTACCCATTTTCTCTTCCTACCTGTTATGGTTTATACATTGTGTCAACTTGAGAAGTCTAGAAGCTTAATTAAGTAACTCAGCAGCTCTACATCCTGGGGTGTAGAGCACAAGCAGTTACCTGTTCATTGTGTCAAATTGAGAAGATCAGAAGTTTAACTGAGAGACTCAGCAGGGAGCCAGGGTTCTTACTTTGTAAATATCCTCATCCTGTGCAAAAGGAGGTAAGGATATTTGTGAAGCTACACCCATCCTGGAAGGAGGGCGTGGCCTGTGTACAATATAAGGGAAGAGAAGAGGTTTGCTCTTACCCTCTTTTACTCTGGCTGCTTCTGCTGGGCTGCTGCCTTGAAGCATTGCCCCTGTGCCATGCCACCCTGCCTTGGAGCCAGCTGATTATGGACTGAAACTTTCAAAAACTGTTAGCTAAATAAACCTTTCCTTCCATAGTTTTGGGTATCAGGTGTTTTGTCTCAGCAACAAGGGAAAAGTAACTAAGACACTACCTCTCTCCCTCCATCTCTTTGTATCTTTCCCATTTACAAAATACCTGTCTCCCAGTTTTCCATTATCTACCTTTTATTTTGCTCTTAAGTAATTTGGGTTTCTCATAAAAGAGAAATTATGTAATGTTTAGCTGGTGTGCCTGATTTATTTTACTTAACATTCTGGTCTCAAAGTGCACCTACTTTCCTACAAGTGACTAAAATATACAGGTCTTTGATCTATTTTGATCTGATTTTAGATGAGGCAAGAGAGATGCACCAAGATTCATTCTTCTGTATGTGAATAACAAATTTTCCAGTACCATTTGTTAAAGATACTATCTTTTCTCCAGCATACATTACTAGACTTTTTGTCAAATACCAATATTCCATTTGCGGGTTTCTTTTTCTTGGTGGGGATGGTAGAAATATCAGAAGCCTATTCCAGCTGCCTGGGGCTACCACCATGGTGGTGGCTTTATCCCTGAAGATATTAGAACCTCTCCCAAAATGGGGTGTTTGCAGAATCTGGGGTAAAAAGGGTGGCATGATCCAGGGTTGACCCAGCTTCCCTTTCTAATCCCCCTGAAACTGGATTTGATCTGTGGGCTTCTTCAGTTGCCTTTTAATACTGACTTTCTTTAGCTCCTTTATTTCTGGATTCCTCTACTTCCTGGAGTACATCTTTCAAGTTTCCCTCACATACTGCCCCCTCTAGTTGTCCATGGTGGAACAAATAAACTACAGTGATTATTCTTTTCTATTATCTGTTTGATTAAACATTTTGCTTGTGAGATTCACCAGTATTACTACATAGCATTTTAGATCATTCATTCTTTGTGAGATAATACTCTAATGGAATAATTGGATACTCCACAATTTATTTCACTCTACTGTTGAAGAGTTCTTGCACAGATTCCAAAGCACTTATTGCAAATAGTTCTGTGGTGAATATTCTGGCTTGGTAAACACAGCTATACATTCCCTACTTTCTATTTTTTCTACTTTACTTGATAATGAAGAAAATATTTCAGGGTGATCTTGATAATAGATACTTCTTCCAGTAGTGAGCAAGAGATGAGCATTTGGATACTTTAATTGTACTGTATCTTTTTCTGGCAATAATTAATAATTTCTGAGTTTTTAATTTCAGTCATTCTAAAACAGGCATTTAACATATTTTAGTTTTAATTTACAGTCCCTTTATGACTAATGCAGTTGAACATTTCTTCCTAGGTTTATTGGTCATTCGAATATCCTCTTTAGTTATAAGAATTTTTTATGTGTTCTAGCCATAAGTCCTTGTTGATTATATGCTTTGTCAATTTTTACACACTGTTTCAAAATATTGAAACTCAATAAAGACAGGAAAAATGTATTTTAACCATTCTATACACTTGCATTGTCTGGCAGAGTGCTCAGCATGTAGTAGGTTTTCAAAAACCATTTGCAAAAGTGAATAAATGATTTATTGACTACCTGATTATAGACAGTAAGCAAATATCATCTTTCATTTTTTTAAACCTTAGCTCATGTGTTCAGAAATGGCTGAATACTCCCAAGGAAACAGAAGCACAGCACTGTGTATGAGGTTCTCTGGGGGAGTGTTCACATGATAGTAACCCAATGAGATCCAGTGGGATGGTTTTCTAATATTGTTGATGTAAAGTCTTTCGAAATCCCTCATTTACACTTGGGGGAAAAAAATCTAGGCTTTTCAGCCCATGAATAACTCTAAAAGTAAGATTTTAAAAATGCAAAGTGCCCATATGCTCATCTCGTACTGAGAAATGGTCTCATGAGTAATTAAAAACAGTTACGAAAGCAATGGAGTTGTAACAATTGAAATATCACATACATATGTGTGCACCGAATCAGAAAACCACAGAATACTCAGCCACTGAATATTTCTGCAACTGTGGGGCTTAGGACACACAATGAGTGTCCTTATTCAATGCTTACAACTGAGAGCTCAATCACACCTCAGAGATTTCACCGGTTTTTCTCTTGCTTGCTTCTGTTTTTAAGTTGTGTGCTTTGCTTCAGTTGAAAGGCTTTAGGCTAGTGATTGTTTTTTATGCGTTTTAGTGCTGCTTGTGCTCAACAACCCAATAATAATAATGAAATCAGTATAGTTATGCTGCAACATTTCTCTTTTCTTACGCAGGTGTCTAAGTGATCACGAACTTTCTCTTTTTTTCTTTTGATTTTCCATCTATCACGTTTAAAATAGAAGTGTATAATGTGTAGCTTGATTTCTGAATCAGGCGAATTTAATTCTTCCACCCTTTTCTGCAAGTGATTTTCCAACTAAATTAGCAGTTTGGAGATGGGAGCTACAGAAGAGAGGCAGAGATCTGATTACAACAACGTCGAGAAAAAATATAAAGTTCGCACAACACTAAGAACTATACATTATGATAGAAGATAACAAATCTATGTTCTGGAAGAGGTATTAAATTTTTTCTCCATAAGCATCAAAAACTTTTTTTGTTTTGGATTTGTGAATGATATACTCTGTTATGACTACTCAGTTCTGTTGTTATGGTATTTGAGAAAACAGCTACACACAATTCATGAACTGATGAGTGTGTCTATGTGCTAGTGAAAGTTTTTTTTAATAAGAATATGTACCCAACAATGTTTGACTTTTTGACTGTTTGACTGTTTGATAACTTCTTATAGAGAATGTGTGGATTTTAGTTCTGCTACTAATATAGTTTATAAATAATTTCCCTGTAAATTATAAAATGAGAGTAATGCTGTCCCATCCCTTCAATTATAACCTAGTGGTAAGTAATAGCTATTTTCTCTCCTACCAAAAGATGTCCTGAGAAGTACTGACTTGAATTTTATTTCCAGGGAAAGAGGTTTCCCTGAAGGTATCTGTGGTGGAAAACATAGTATAAATCTAAAAGTACTTTTGTCTGCAATGTTCCTACTTTGTTCCTAGGCCAGGCAGAGGTATGGGAAGAATTACACCAGCAGGAGATTGGTCATTTGCTCTTCAATCTTCCTGGGTATTTACAGTTCAACAATTTAAAGTCATGGCATACATGGAAATCATACCCTGGATTCTCCTCCCTTCCAAATCCATCCAAATTCTTTGGTGGAGGTTGTCAGGTACTGGTGATATTACACTTGGCACGTACTCGGGCGACTAGAGCATGCTTCCTTCTGGACTAACCACTTCTTTGATAGACCACAAGAGTGTGCCTATCCACTTGCCATTAGCCACTTTTAGACTTCAATGTAGAAAAGATGGCCTGTTCCGTTTCTATCACTTCATGCCAAGGTGTTGAACAAAACTAGAGAAATGCAATCATTCCTAAGGAGATACTGTATTGTAGGCAACACTGAGATTTAGGCACCATAATCCTGCAGAGATAAATATGAATTGGAGTAGGGAAACCTAGTGGCAACTGGGTAACTAGTTTTGGCTTTGGCACTGAACACATATTCAGTCTTGCACTATCTTTTCTTAACTTTGTATCTTAGTTTCCCCAGTTACAGAATGATATTATTAAACTAGATGACCTACAAGGTCCTCGCCAACAATTTTTTCATTATTTGCCTCTGTGATTCAACTCTGTTGATATTTTCATTGATTCATTAATGAACAATTTTTATGGAGCACTGAGTAGGCCTATAGAAACTTTTCCACAAATTTTAAGCTTCTAGTGAAATTTCTAAAGTCTACTTGGGTAGAAAAAGCAAGATACAGTGTATACCTAATGAATGGCAAAGGAGTAGGTGCTAATGATGAGCTAGAAATCGTGGTATCCTAGAAGTTTCAAAGGTCAATCTTTATCCAGTGTAACAATCACTGCCATTCAATGACAAAGTAGAAGCAGCTGAATTTTTAAAGGTTGGCAAAATTTGGTCCTACTGAGAGAAAGGCAAATGCGAGCATATATGCTAACAGGTTTTCATTTAGGTGCAGTCTTGCTAGGAGATAAGAGATAGAATTAGAGGATAATTCTAGGTAAGTAGTTTGCTATGATAAAGAATATCCTTGATTATCAAAATTAGGAACTTGAACTTTTTATTCTAGAGTTGAAGAATTATGAATGTTTGTGTAGAATCGAGTTAAAAATACCAGCCATGTTTTAGAAGTGTCTGACAGAAGTATATTGAACATGGTGAGTTCCACCCATATGAAACTCTGTCAGGCCCAGAGTGGCACCTGTCCAACATGGCGCTGGACCCTGGAACCACAGCGTGACTCTCCAATACTGATTTCAGTATTCTTCTTCCAAGCCCGAATTGAACTTCCTGATTTTTGAGCCCGTGCCAGTGACTGCCCAAACAGCTGTCAATATGCCATTCTGCCCATCCCTTCCAACTCCACCCCCTGTCAAACCTAATAAAAGCCTCACAGATCTTGTTGGCCTCAGAGAGATCTTGCACTCTTTGGCAGCCCTCCTGTGCCCGTGACTTTTTTCCTTTTCTGCTTTTGTTTCTCCACCATGCCAAAAACTCCTAACAGAGCAGACTGGAAAGAAGGAGCCTCTGGGCAGCTATGGTAACAGTGCAGGTCTGTGATGATAAGATATTGCTATGTTACAATAGGTAGATGTAAGAAACATTACTTAAGAATAATTCATAGGATTTAACTATCTTTTAAGCCTGGAACTGATGTCAGTGAAAAGTATTATTCCAGAGCTTTGTGCTGACAATAATTCAATTGCCGTGCATATGGTTTTCTTTCTTCTTTCTTATAGGAACAGACTGTTAGGGTATAAACCTAGGTGTTAACACTGTGTGACAAGGTATTTATTTTATCCATAGGTGTCACCACATAATACCACTCCGAAAGGAAGGATTCGGGCAGGATTTATTTATCTATAAAGATTCAAGGACTATATTGATGTCTAATATGAAACAGGAGCTGAACTGCACCTATTGGTCAGGTTAGTAATTTTGAAGTCAGTTTTTTCTTCCCTCTTTAACAATATCTCAGTGATATCATTTGACTCTTTGTCGTAATGAGATAACTGGATCTTATCAGATCTTGTCATTTGTTCTGCTGTTTTTTAAAGCCACAATCTCTGATTTTTTATTACTATTATTATTATTATTATTGTTATTATAAATTATTGGCCTTTAGTATGTTTAAAGTCATGTAACCATCATCACAATTGATTTCAGAACATTTTTATCACTCCAAAAAGAGACCTCATACAAATTGACAGTTATTTCCTGTTAATACCTTAGGTAAATACTAATCCAAATGTTCTATTTGAATCTGTCTGTTCTAAATACTTTACAGAAATATTGCAATCATACAATATGCGTTGTTTTATGTCTGGCTTTTTAATTCACTTATTGTTCAGGTTCATCATGTTTTAGTATATATCAACACAGAAGAGAAGAATGAGGAAGTTGGTCTGTGCTTGCAAGTTTTGTTCTGGTTGAGCAGGTGCATTTGTGATACTGCCATCACCTGTAGACATCAGACCCCTGAGTTTTCAACGCTCTGATGCAGACTCATACCAGAAACTCTCGAGGGAGTCTCCAGGCTTTCAGCCTCAATCTGGGGCTGTATCCTAGGTCCCTCTTGTTCTTTAGTTTTCAGTTTCTTGGACTGAACAACTGCTGAATCCTCTGACTCTCCAACATGCAGGTGGCTGTTTTGAGTGTTCTGCCTCTAGTCCTGCCTGTCAGTCTAATAAACAGTCAGATAGATAGATAGATAGATAGATGATAAATAGATAGATTTTTTAGACAGTATAAATCTAAAATTTCACCTGTGAATTGGTACTCTAGACTTAAATAATTAAGAATTTATCAATCATCAAATTTCATCAATTTAGAGTTTTTTAACCACTTTTTGACTCTCAGATGAGGAGGAATCTAGGTCTTGAAACAAGTCACTTCATGTTAACCAAGGAGAAGCCATTGAAGCTAGTAAAAATATTCTGAGTTTTAGTTTAGGGCTTCTAAGTAGAGACCCTAATTCCCACTGCAGAGAATTGATTGCATCATGAGTTCAGTGCATCAGGAGCCTCCATGTACTGTGCTCTGTGTGTCAAAATTGGATCTGGAAGCATGAGAAAGATCATGGCTTTCGGAGTTAAAAAGTCATGGGACCAATGCATGACATGAACTAGGATCTTAATCCCTATGTACCCTCATCAATGCTATGGGGAAGGATAATAGCATTCAGGATCCTTATGAGAATTTGCTAGTAAGATACTGCTGCAAACATTGTCTACGACATAGAACAAGTTTAATACATGCTACTTTGACTTTATTATGATGGTGGTTATTTGCTTGAAGTGGGAAATAATTCCAAAACATGACTAAAAAGATGTATAACTCACAGATAGATTGGCAAACATGAGCACTATTGTATATTTTTCAATAAAGTTAGAGAAAATTTACTGTACTGCTTTCTGGATGCTGAATCCTGCTTTCCATCTGCTTTATCTTCTAACTGGAGTGGGTGGGTGCCCACAGCCTTTTTGCATTAAATTTTACTTTGAGTTTTATGACTCTTATTACATGTAATGTCCAACTACTCCAACATTTTAGTCCTTCTATCTCTTCCTCCCTGGTGTGGTATTAAGTAAAGCGCATAACAGCATTATAAATAGATTGGCCAAAATCCAAAAACAGGGGTTACCAAGTAATTATCTGCAGGAGACTCCAAAAATATTGTTATGTTTATATGTAAAACTTGCATTAAATTTAGGGCAAGCCAAAGCATGTCCTAGTTTGTGTTACCAAAACCGGTGACTCCAAAATGCTGTTTTATATTATCCCCTCTTCATTTGTAAAGCAAATGATAAATGGATAAATAGGAGCAAAGATCTTGACTGGAACTTGGTCCTCAAGTAGCGTATCTGTTATTTTATTTTATTTTATTTTATTTTATTTTATTTTATTTTATTTTTGTGAGTAGGGTGTTGGACAAAGATCAGCTGTTGTTTTCTGAAATGGGTGCCTTCCTTTAAAGATGGCCTTCTGGACTAGCATCTGTGTCCTATTATGATCCAATCTTTGACTCATCTGGTATTTATAAGCCCTTAGGGCCCTTTTAATGTTGACCCTTATTATGAGCTTCGCTTAGCATTAGGAAAAGATATTCAGCTAACCTTTTGCTCCAAGAAATTGCTAAAACTGTCTACTAATCTGTCTGTCATTCTTATGTATTTACCTTGTAACCACATGATCACATATGTCAAGCAGGTATAATCGAAAGTGTATTGAGGAAACTGAATCCATTGAGATAAAGCTAGTCCACTTAATGTTATCAGAAGTTCTGGGGAACAGCTAGGTCAGTTTATTAACCAGAGATGATTTTATACACAGTGAAACCAGAGTCAGTCTACAGACTCAGATCCTTATGAAACTCCTTTGAATTATCTCTTCCATAATACTCATGGCTACTGGAAAATATGATGAGCTGTCCCCTTCCAGTCTCACCTGTCCAAGGTCAAAAGTCTTGATCTCACAAATGGAACCTCCCTTCGCCTTTGTATCACTAGAATCCTTGATGTCTGCTATTTCACCCCATGCCAGGCCCTTCGTCCTAGGGTTTTTATGGTACTTCATCTGTAGCAGAATTAATTTGTCCAAAATGTTGATGATAAGAGACACAGGCATGCAAATATGTCTGGGCCAGGGGAATTGGGACCCCATTTCTCCTCCAGGTGGCTTCACTGAGTGAAAGAAGGGTCTGCTTGCAATTGGACTTGTGATAGGACTCTGGGGAGGTGGTAAGGATATAAAGATGAAATAAACCAGTAGTGTTAGATTGTATCACATGCTGCTATCTTTTATTGTGCTATAAAACGGCTCGTTTGGGGGGCACTGTGAATTTAAACATTTGTGCTGTGATCAGTTGTCCTGTTGGTTTTTAACATCATTCAGCTTCTCCTTCTCCCTTCTGCTTTAAGACCTTCCATCCCCTTTTCTTTCTTCTCACCTTACCCACTCCCTTCTTTTCTTCCTGCCTTTCCTTTTTTCCTTCATTCCTTTCTTTTTGCTTCCTTCCTTTTTTTTTCTGCACCTGAATCCAAACCTGCTTACCCTGCCATTACAAATTGTATGACATTTTGTTCAGTTTATTTAACTTTCTGAAGCTGGTGTTTCTGATCTCTGAAACTAGGATAATACTCATAAGATTGTTGAGAATTTTAAATGAGATGTAGTCTGTAGACATCGTCTTGCATTGCTTCGAAGTTTTCAGTTAATGTAAAATATTATTTTCTCATCTTAAAAGTTAAACTGTATACTACAGAGGAAGACAAATGTGCTCTGATGCTTCAATCTTGTAGGAGAAAGGTTTAGGGAGATTAAATGGCAAATGTCCATTGTCAGTGGTGTCATGGCACATACAGCACAGTGGACTGCTTGAATCATGGAAAGATCTAAAAGATTTTCTATCCCTGATTCAGAAGTTCCTGTTGCCTTGCTAAGGTCTCCCCTAGATGAAAGAGGGAACGTTGAACTGGAGGTGACAGAACAAAATTACCTTAAGAACAGCAAAAGCTAGAGTGCTGGGAGCTGAATGGGTTTCCCTCCACACCTCCAAATTCCTACATGGAAGTCTCAGTTCCCAGCACCTCAGGATGTTTGAAAGAAGTACTTAAATTTATGACTGTTCATGCAGCTCAGAGGTAGAGTAATTTCCTGACATTTGTGAAACTCTGAGCTCCATTTCCAGCACCAAATAAAGAAATAACGAAGTCAAAAGGTGGTCATAAAGGTTAGCCCTAATCCTGATATGTGTATGAGAAGAGAAGATTTGAATATAGATAACACCATGTGAAGAGAAGACCCTGTGAAGATACAAGAAGGCAGCCATGTATTAGGCAAGCAGAGGCTCTCAGGGAAAATAAACAAAACAAAAACAGAACTGTGAGAAGCGTTCTGAATTTTAAGACAACACAATTGTATAGTTTTAAGGCATTCAGCCCTACAAAATGCACTCTGTCATGAACAATGGTCTCTGTTTCAGTAATGGCAAAAGTAAGATCAGCTGTAGAAGAACTCAGAAATGTTTAGGTTATGAAAGAAAGAGTCTGGAAACATGAGAGGATTTTTGGACAAATTAAGTTCCTCAATGAACAATGAATGATCTGAGGAGCCCTTCTGGTTACAAAATGTAGCTGGAGTGATTGGAGACCAGGCATGCTTTGACTGGGTGACAGACTGGTGTCAGTCATGCCTCTGCAGAATGCTTTTTCAGCAGCTGCTGAGAATTATCCCTGCTTTTTAATTCTCTCATTTCAGAGTTGTTTCAGGCAGATTATTCCTAAAAAATCCTCATGTAATTAATATCAATTATGTAAGTTTGCTGCTTTAGTCAGTATCAGATATTTTAGCACAGGACAAGATGTTATTACTATTATTACTGATAATTATCAAGCTGAAGAGCCTATGTGACAAATGGACTTAAAAATGGGAAACTCGAGGTTCAATTATTGTAAAAATTTATAAGTAGGGAAACTTCGAATTAGAATCAGTCTTCATCAGACAGTCGCCTTCTGAAAGTTTTGGGTTACAGGATGAAGGATTGGAGGAGAAACATCCTGGGTTCCACTCCAGTATCTGATTTATACTAGTTATGAAACTTGGCCACACATTGCTTACTCTCTTTCATTCTCTCTCTCTCTCTCTCTTTCTGTCTCTCTCTCTCTCCTTCGACCCCTTTTTCTCCATGTGTATAGGGACCAATAGTGAATCTATTTTATGAAATTACTGTGAAGTTCAAATGAGTTGGTACATGGAAAATCCCCAGCACAAACCTGGCACCAAGTCATTTCCAAATGCATGAGAGATATTTTTAATAGCCTATGATTATGATCATGATTGCCATGCTACCATTATTAGACAGTATTAGAAGGGACAACTGTCTTGTATGGTAGATAAAGAAGCAGGCCAATTGAGACCTAAATTCTAGCTCTGTGATTCTCAAGCCGAGTGCCCCTGAGCAAATAATTCAAGTTCTCCAAGTCTTAGTTTTCCCCCTAGTACAAGGGGGATAACAGTATTTATCTCACCAGAGGGCCAGATGTGTGATGAATATTAATTGTTCGTATTTGTTGAGAATTTATAGCTTCCCAGGTGTGCTGATAATTTTACTGTCTCAGCTAAGTTAGCTGTCTCTTCAGTATCTGTATCATAGGCCCTATTATTATGTTCATTTCCTAGACAAGCAAAATAAAGTTTGGAGCAAGTGAGTGATTGCTTTGCGGGTCTCTCAGCTTCATGCTGACAGGGCCAACCAATGTGACTCCAAAGCCCAAGCATTGTGCTTTATTGCCTGAAGTACCTGCAATATCAAGAATCTTATGAAAGATGGTTAATAACTATTTTATTTTGGCTTTTAAACTGAAGCCAAGTCACACACCTTCTTAAACTGGTGTCTTGCAGGAGGAAATTGCTTCATATTTAAAGAGGAGGTATTGTTGTAAATAAAAATTATAGTAGCCTATTAGTATGAATATGGGTAGAATCTATTTATAAAGCCACCTGTTCTGCCCATTTCTATGCTTCTCCATCAATCTTCAAGGACTACTCTCCAGCTCTGCTGGCCAGGAACAAATAGTCATTCAGCCTCTCCATCACTCTTCTTGTTCCAGTTGACGATTGCCCAATGTTTCCCCATTCCTACTCAGCCTCTTCTCTGTTTTCTAGCTTTTGAATCCCATTCATTTGGAATTGTAATTCACTTATATTTTTGCTAAAACTCCTAGTAAACACTAAATTGAATGACCTTTTGCCCAGTCTACTTGTTAATGTGCACACTGATCCCAGTATTTTTTAAAAGGAAGTGGATTGATAACAATGGCACATTAAAACATCATAGTGGCTGTACCTTTCTCCAGAATACTTCACAAATCTGCCATGTAAAAGTTCTGTTCACTCTGGATCTACTTGCTCTCTGCTGGTGCAGTTACCCATTTACTTGTGGGAAAAAATATGTTTTGAGCTGAACTATGTACTGGAGACTAGTGTAAGTTCTTGGAGCAAAGCAATGGTAAAAACATTAAATCATTTCTGCCCTAATAAAACTAACATTCTAGAGGAGCAAGAGAAACAATAAGCAAATAAATGCTTAAAAATATGTCTGGTCTACCTAATAGAAACTTTTCAAAGTGCTTTGAAAAGATAGGGTGGCATAATGCTTGAGTGAAGACTTTTGTATTTAAATTCCAGTTCAGTCTCTCACCATCTATGTGAACTTGGGCAAGTTATTAACCTCCCTGTGCTTCCGATTTGTCCTCTGTAGAGGAAGGATGAAAATAATAGTGCCTATCTCATAAAACTGTTAGGCAACTGAGATGGGCTAATACTATAAGAATGTATCATACATAACTGATAAATACATGAGGAGAAAAATAAAGCAAGGAAGGGCATGGTGAGTTCATAAAAGGCTAAAATGTAGTTTTATTAGAGAGCTCACTAAGAAGTAATGTTGAGCAGTGAGAGAGCTGTGGTAGAAATGCTTTATAAGCAAAATGAACCAGAAGAGCCCAACTCTGATGTGGAAATCTGCTGTACATGTTTGATGAATAGCATGGATGTGGTAAGTGAGACAGAAAGGAAATTTAAAGATGGCTGCAAGAATGTGGGCCTAAAGAGAGATGACAGAGCTGAGCAAATTGGAGTAGAACAGTTTCAGGTGGGGAATGTGAGGAACATAGACTAAATACGAGATGTGTCTTAGAAATAAATCTTAGTGGAAATGAGAGGAAGTGGTTACAGGACTTTAGAGTTCAAAAGTGATGCTCAGTTTGGAAATGCACATTTTGGAGGCTTGGACAGAGAGTTGGTATTTAAAGACATGAGACTGTGTGTGAGAATTAAGGCAGTGAGGAAGACAGGAAGAGGAGCAGAAGTGGAATTTAGCATCACCTTTAATTAAGAGATTGGAGAAAAGAAAAAGAAACAGCCAAAGCCACCAAGAAATGACAGTATAATGGGAAGAAATCAGGAAATCATAATGGCCTGGAGGGAAAGTGAAAAGGAAAAAGGTGTTTGAATTAGGAGACAATGAATACCTGTCTTAAGTGCAGCTGATAAGTCAAGTCCCTAGGTGTTTCCTCCTCTATAACTTTTATAATATCTATTGTGTTTTTGGGTCCTACTAACTCCTTCTGTTTTTTTATACTAGTGTTGAGCATTATGTGCTCTAACTGTTTCGCCCATGAACATGATCACCAGTTGCATCCATTTACTGACAAAATCCTCAAGATTATCTTACTTTATAGCTGGGTAGCTTTCCATTGTACAAAACTACCATGTCTTTCTTATCCATTCTGTGGTTGATGGGCAAGTTACCCTTGCTTTTTTCTGGTATCCTGTCACATTGAAAAATTTTTCTCTCTCCTTTAATTTTCATTCTCTGAATTTCCTTTCGTGTTAAATATGTTTCTTGTATACAGTGTATTGATGGATCTTGTTTCTTGATCCACTCTCCCTGTGTTTCATTTTATTGCTGAATTGAGGCCATCTACATTGATGGTTGCAACCAGGATACATTAGTTTGTCTCTGCCATGCTATCCTGCTGTTGGCCCTCCACTTTTCCTCTTTGTTCAATTGCCTGTCCTGTTTAACGATCCTCTTATACTGCTGTTCCTGGAACCATGACCATCTTTATCTCTCTCTAGAATATCCTACAGCACTTTCTGTAAGGTTGGTTTGGTGGTTATGAATTCCTTCTGTTGTTGTTTATCATGGAAGTCTCTTATTTTTCCATCAATTTTGAAAGATAGCTTTGCAGGGTACATCATTCTGGGTTGGAAGTTGTTTTCTTTCAGGATTTGAAACACTTCAAACTCTTCTTGACTTGATGGTTTGTATTGACAAGTCTGCCATCATTCTGATTGGTTTTCCTTTACAGGTGATCTGTTTATTTTCTGTAACAGCTTTTAATATTCTGTTCTTGTGCTGAATTTCTGGGATCTTGATTGTTATATGTCTGGGTGTAGATTTACTTTAGTTATGGCTAGTTGGAGTTCTATATTCCTCAGTTATCTGTGCACCAGATCCGTTTCCCATGCTTGGGAAGTTTTCTGCTATTACTTCTGTAAATAGCCTTTTAATTTCATTTGTGTTGACCCCTACTTCTTTATTTATACTTATCACTCTTAAATTATTTCTCTTTGCACCATCTTGCATCTGTTGAGTTGTTATTTCTGGTTCCTTGTTATTTTTAAAAGATCTTTTCTTTCACAATCTCTAGCTGCAGTTCTATCTTCAAGATCTAAAAGTCTATCTTAAGTCTCTTTCAAGTGGTTTTGCCAGCTTTCAATCAACTTTTTAATTTCCTGGATATCTTTTTGAATCTGTTTCATGCATCGTAATTCCTGTCTGTCCTGTTTGTTCAAGCTTCTCATCGTTTTCCCATGCTCCACATTTTTTTACCAATGTCTTCTTTAGATATACTGAGCAATCTTTCATTGTATTTTTCATTTCTTCTTTTACCTGAGACACTATTTCCGATTTGATAACTTTTACAGTCTCATGAAATTTTTTTCTTTACTTCAGTTGTTATCCTTTCAGGTTTCAGATGCATGACATCTGTTTTTTTACATGGCTGTATCTCCTATACTTGTTCTGTATGGGCTGGAGGTCTGAGATTGCCTTTCGCTCCTTCATCTTGACATTTTCCTGGGTTCCTTCTAACAAGCTGGCTGTGGGATCCCAGGCACTTCCCACATTGACTGCCCCTATGTGGTGTAGGGGAATGGGCCAGGCACCTGTCTTCCTCTGACCCTAAGTTGACAGGTAGGTAGCAGGGTGTGGAATAGGTTTCTCCAGACCTGTGCAGCTACACTGGGGCTTTCCCAATGGCCAGGAGGGCATGGTGGTGGGACTGCTTCTCTCAGCCTGCCTGTCTACACTGGGACTCCCATGAAGGTGGCAGGCACTTTGAGGTGTGTTTGTCCAATTCTCTTGGTGGGTGATGGCTGACCTAAGGAAGCGAAGGCCTCCAATTGTGTCCTGAAGGTAGGGTGCATGGGGCTTAACTGTCTGCATGTCCCTGTTCCCACTGGTTGTCCGCAGGAAGCAAGACTTTTATTTTCAGTGGCCAGCAGGTGGAGGTGGATCTGCTGGCTCTCTTGCCCATGCTGGCTGCTCCCATACAAACAATTTTGCTGGCACACTACAAGGTGGTAAAGCTGAGTATAAATGCTTTTAAAATGTGTAAATATGATGGTGAAGTTTTCTTATGATTATAGTAATTGTCTTAAGTAAGAATCAGAGACAAATTGAGAAAAAAAGTTGGAGGCTGGAAGGAAAGGGGGAAAAAAGGAATAAAACTTCTCCTGAAGATCAAAAAAAAAAATTGAATGGATCAAGGATTTGGCATTAGATCTCTGGACATTAGTGAGAGCCCACTTAAAGTTCATGTCTACATAATAAAAAATGATGCAGGTCAGAAATTTTGTATTTCTATAGCTGTATTTTACAGTTGGAATGCAGGCAAGAAATAGGCAGACATGTGCCTATTCGTGCTCTGATTTTGTTAATTGTCTCAGTTAGGTTTTCTATTGCTGAATAAAATGCCTGACATTCAAAATTTAAAGGAAGAGAGTTTTAATTTCGCTCATGTTTTAAGATGATTCAGTCCATGTTCAGCTGACTCCAAGGCAGAAGTATTATGGCATAAGGGTATAGAAGAGCAAAGCTGATTTTTTTCATGGCAGCCAGGAAACAGAGCAGGGCAACAGTTCCAAAGAGCAATAGAGAACCCAAGGTCATGTCTTTCCCAAGTATACCCCAAAATGTGCTCCAACAGTGCCCTGAGACAGAACACAAAGTCCATAAAGTTGATATTCTACCCAAACTGCCACACTAATGGTATATAACTAAGGCAAAAATGAAAAGAAAATTAAGGAATATATAAAGAACAGCTATAATGAATTAATGGAATTTAAACTTGGGAAGGAAGGAAGAATATCATTTAGAGGAACAGTGAAAAGTTGTCATCAAGATTTTATTACAGTCAAGTTATCTGAAAGAATTCTCTGGAAGAATAAGAAGTGGTGGATGGAGTGGACTGCACAGAACTAGGACTGAAGAGTGGTTGTGATTAGCAGTAATGATGGAGCTTTGTACTAAGAACATGAATTTTGGGGCTGAGGTATGGTGAAGAACTGCATCAGTGAGGGGAAAACACAAGGAACTGAATGCTGAATATTGCAAGGTTGTTCCATGTGTAGAGAAATCATCAATGAGTAAAAGTCATATGGGAGAGAAGGACACAGCTTGGAGAGAATAAACTACAGGGTGACACAGGAATTGAGAAATGACTGAAAGAGAGGCATGATTCTTGGTATAATCTGTTTTCAAGAGACTCATATGTGATGTTTTCAAAGAGAGAAAGCAATCATGGAAGGAGAATGGCCTGGAAAGGCAGTGAACATCAAGGAGTATGCCTTTACCATAGCCTGATCCATAATGGGTGGCTGAGGGAAAAACACAGCCACCATTTGAGGGAATTCCAGGGAAAGCAGTTCTGAGGGCAGAATCTGGCTTCAGTTTGTGTAGGAAGCTAAAGAGAAAATTCAGAGAAAAGTTTGAGAATGTAAAAGCTCAGTTTCCAAGGTCTGGGAATTATAGGGATGAAACTTAAAAGATGGAGACTGGTAGAATCAGGGACTAGAAAAGGGAATTTTCTATACCTTCTAGGAGTGGACCAAGGGATGAGGATGACCTATAATATGGGACTTTCTTGTCCTATAAACGGGAATAAGAGCCCACACAAGACTGATTCCTAGTGTACTTAAGTAGGTGACCTTGAGTGTTGGAGATCAGTAGGGTTGCAAATGGAGACTCCTTTTACATCTCTGTGAGTAGAAACCAGGAGAGGATGAAGTGTGGAATTACTCACTAGTGATCCATTTTGTTCCTGATCACTGACGGTGAGTCTGGGGTTATTCAGTGTGCAGACTCCCTTCTGATGACTGTGAGCACAACTGACGAGGCCTGGGGAGCCTGAACTTCCTACCCTGTGCTCAGGCCCCGCTGCATACTTGTCCATGGAGCGTGAGCAAATCCATTCAAAGCTTCACTGACTAATGAAACTGGGTGCCCACTGACTTAACTGCTGCGGTTTGGAATCTAAGAATTTTCACACTGTGGTTAAATAGACTTAGCAGCTGGCTGTGTGGTACTGAGAAGCCTTAATGGTGGAGAAATTCCATTGGCAATCCATCAAAAGCAGACATCTGTAGTACCAGCCATGTGTCTAAGGAGACCTCACGGATGGTGGCCATAAAAAAAATAAAAACTGTTTTTACAGTGAAACACCAGGCTTTGGGGATCATATGGAACCCAGGACTGGTATTCCTTTTATCTCCCCAACACTCTATTCTGACAGACAAGGCAATGTCATTCATTGCTCTGTGGTTGTCTCATTGTGGTTTCCTTGTCTGAGGGTAGCAAATAGCTGAGTTTCAAGAAACTGTGATGCCCTATGTTTACTGTTTGGGCTAGCTTGGGTCTGCTCGTGGAGAGTCTGTAACTCCTTGAGTTCTGCTGAATGAAATACAGAGGTAGTTGAACTGTTAGATGACAAAGGAAGACCTTGCCCAGACTATGTGGTTGAACTGTATGTGAGAAAGTTTATGGACTACACTGACAGGCCACAGGGAGATAAAAGTGACAGAATGAATTCCCTAGGGGGCAGTTAGAGAAAGAAGCCCTACTAAAGCGATAGTTCTACCTTCTAAAGATGATACTCAGCTCCTCAGAGTTGATGAATTGGTTTCTCCTCCATTACTGTCTGAAAAGTGCCTTCAAACACCCATGGCCCCATCTGTTTCATTAATAAATTAATGTATATCCATGATATTAGCAAAGAAACAGACCAACTAGCCTGTGATAAATGACTGGAACTTGTTTGTTGGATAGTCTTCATAGGCACCTCCATAGAAGCAGTAACTGAACAATCAAAGGTATTTCCAAGGATACATTTGGAATCGATTTTTCATTGATTTTTTTCAGCATCTTTGACCTGGATAATACAGTTTTTCAGAAAAGTACTGAAAAATAAACTCTGATCAATTTCTTTTTGTCTTTTAAAAGATAAGAATAGATACACATCAGAAGTGAGATTTGTTTGTATGTTGTAGTCTCATCCTTGAGAACAAGGGTCTTTGGGTGAAAGGCATAACTAAGTAATGGACATTTTAGGGGGCTGCTTTGTCTCCATTTTTTTATTTCTCTCTGATAGAGAAGAGTGGTTGGTTTATTGGGTCATGCTAAGAAACAGAATAAAAAGGAGAAATGATTATTGAATTTGGTCAAACAGCTATTGTTGACCTTGGCAAGAGAAGATTTTGTGGAGTGGTAAGAATGAGAGTCAGCTGAAAGCAGATGGCAAATATGGGAAAGGAGGCAGAGAAGGCATGTGGTACCAAGGACATCAGAGAAGTCTGATTATGACAGAGGACAATCAAGCAATTGTTTGGATGGGGAAAGGATGGGCTATACTGAGATCTTCCAACTTGCTGGCATGCTGATGGGAGTAGTGCAGAAAGCCAACTGGCAGAATGATGATGTAGCACAGAAAGGAAGAGGAAATTGAAGGAGGGAAACCTGGAGGAGTTGAAAGGAGAGGGGAATCCCTCTAACAAGAGGTGTTACACTTAAAGACAAAGGAAGAACGAAAAAAATCAGAGCAATAGGATTTAACCAGGCCTGTTACCTGCCTGCTAAGACAGTGCAGGGCTATTGATGAGTTGTGGTGGATAGTCACACACAGAGATATTCATTGTTGTTCTGCACTCAATGAATGCTTAACTGTGGGCGTCTTTCATATTTGCAAACCTTCCGTATAACTCACATTTTAATTCTTTTTTTTGAAAAGGGGGAGCGTTGCAAAAATTATGCCTTTCGTGATAAAGTGTTTATTATAAATTCATCATTTCTTGGGGAAAAAGTATGTTGCACTTTGCATTTTCAAAGAGAACATCAACAGAATGGGGCAGGGAGAATATTATCTCTGAAAGCTTATGCATCATCCTCTTAAAATGTTAATGTCCCATTTCCAGCTGAACAAATAAACCTCTACAACTTGGATGCAACTAGTCCTAATGAATGTGAGTGCCAGGATAGAAAATAAAGAACCCACTTTTGATTGCAGAAACCATTTTTCACAAGGAAAAAAAATCAGTCATTATTTAAAAATTACTCCACTAATGTGCCACGAACAAAGGGCAGTTAGCTTGAAAAGACCAAACAGCTTTTACTTTTGGGCACTTTATTTTCAATAGGATTATTAACAAGATCCTCATGAAACTCTTCAAACAGTCGGAACACCAGGATGAAATATTGAACTGCTTTGGTCTACATATGTCTACTACAGCCAGCTTGCTTTTTCTTTCTTGATGTACTTGCAAGTTGTTCTCTTGTTAGTGTTGTCACTGTTGACTTGGGGGAAATGGGAGTGTATGAGACTGTTCTCCTCTCCAGCTCACCAAAGCAGCTGGGAGAATGTTCTATTAACTACATTGAGCATGTGCATAACCATGGTTATTAGCAAGTGACTTGGATGAAGGATAATATATTAAACTGCAAGCAAGGGTGAGTTTGCTTCTCTCTTCTGGGCCATTCTATTTCCTGATTTTGGTTGAAGTAGATGTAGCAAATGTGAGGTTATTGTTGAAGGTATTTTACATTTTTAGAGAATACATGCCATCATACCCACAAATACACACACATAAGTGTACACATATAAACATTTTTGAGACGGATCTGTTCCCAAAAAGACTATGGTTTAATTTAGAGACCTGTGTTTTAGCAAAGGTTGGGAAGGTTTTTCCCCTTAATACTGAGCCAGACCATTTTGGGGCCAGATACTTAATCAAAATTTGTAGAAGCTCAGGTGGCTAAAAGGAACATATGGCAAATACTGTTTGGTTCAGTCCCTGAGCAAGAGACATATTTTCTTGGGGGCGGGAATTAATTCTCAGGATGAAATAACTCTCTCCCAGATCCCCTGCTATATCCACAAAGAGACATGCTGCATCTGAACATGAATCAGCTCACCTATAGCAATGTGCATGACTTTTCCTCTTGTTCCTTCTGTACTATTCACTATAGTAGTCAAACATTATTATTTTAGTTCATACACTTCACTTAGTAAACACCAACTACATATGTAAACGATATGGTGGTCCTCTGCCAATATTGCCTTAGGATTGAGAAATGTGATCACTGGCTGTATGAACATAAATATACAATTCATCCAAGGCTATAAAAGGCACAAAAGCTGGCAAAGACACATCATCCTTGAAAAGGAGACAGATGTTGGTGTTCCTCAAGCCAGCTCTTCACACCCTAGCTGAATTTGACAAGCTTTCTAGTTATGACCACACATTCATAACACAAGAAATGAATCAGAAGTTGAATTCAATTTAACAAATTGTTAGTTCAGTTATGAAATGAAACTTAGTAATAAAAATCAGCTAGTTTTCTTGGCATATCTTCTAAAAATTTACTTTAAACAATTCATTTATAATAATTTTTATTAGTCCTGATTATCTCCTCTTCTCACTCCCCTGTCTGCCCCAAATTCATCAACTTTCTCTAAATTTGCTGCTGGAATCAGTGAGATAGTGTGGAGCTCTCAAGGATCGAGTAAGGCACTGAGTAAGGCTCACTTCTTAGCATTTGACTAGAGAAATATTTAAAATTAAGGAATAGACAGAACTTGGAAGCAGGTAAAGACCCAACATCAGGTTTACCAATGGCATCAAGATATCTAAGAATGTGTCCACTAAAGCAGATAGTTGGGAAGAGATCTATAAAGAGTTCAGTTTCACCCACTGATAGGAACGTCTCTGGTTCTCCCTCCAGACATCCCTCTCCCTATGTCTCATCTTATCTGTATGAAGCAATTGATCTCACGCACTTCTATCTGAAGGGGTAGTCAAGCTAGGTTTACCTCTTTCCCTCTTTCTTTTAAGATGATGATGATGATGATGATGATGATGATGATGTTGATGACAACGATGACAATGATGGAGTGAACACCGAACTGAGACACCTCCAGTGCCTAGGATTCCTGCACATGCAAATGGAAGCCAGGAATTAACAGTAAGATGAAATACAAGTTTATGCAGTCAGAAACCATTTTCTCACCTCCAGCATTGCATTTTAAACAATGAGAGTCAGTCATTGTCTTGCTTCTGAGCAGTTTGGAGTCTGGCACTGCCTGATTCATGAGTTCTGAATACTGAAATGAACTCATTCAAAATTTAAAATACCCAGCCTAATCTTTTACCAGTTATAGAAAGTCATTCATCTCTACTGGGGCTTCCCACTTCCTTTGGACGCATTGCTCTTGATCCTGGATGCTCCCTTTACAATTTGTCTTTTCCCAAGCAAGGCACTGGCACCTTATGCCAGGGGTATACCCAGGCTTGCCCCATGCTCCACAAGCCCTGAACTGCTTGTAGCCAGACTCCAGGTCCTGGTGGTACCACACTTTGGGGTGCACTCTGCCTGGCTGCCTGGGTCCTGAGGATTCCAACCCCCACCCAGCATGGTGGTAGGTCCAGTGACACACTTAGGGAGTGAACCCTCACTAGCTGCACAGAGGATTGAGCTCTACCCAGCCCAGCATCCCAGCGCAATCCATCAGGGGAACACTCAGCCAGCCTCACAGGTCACAGAGGTACCAAGCCGATTCCAGCCCAGAGCCCCAGAGCCACTCATCAGGGAGCAGCCAGCATAGCTGCAGGACCTTGGAGAATTTGAGCTCTACCCATTAGAACACAATGTGTGAGATCCATTATTCAGGAGTACAGCTGCACAGCAGATTGTAGAGGTTGTGAACTCTGCCCAGCAAGGAGCAAGGCACTAACACCTTATGCCGGGCACATGCCTGTGCTTGCCCTGTGCTCCAGAGGCCCTGAAGTCCTCGCAGCCAGACTTAAGGTCCTGGTGGTACCACACTCCGAGGTGTGCTCTGCCTAGCCACCTGGGTCCCAGAGATTCCGACCCCCACCCAGTAAGGTGAAAGGTCCAGTGACGCCTCCCAGGGGTGTGTCTCTGCTAGCCACCTGGGTTGCAGAGGTTTTGAATGCTACAAAGCCAAATTCTAGGCCCCAAAAATAAGCTCCAGGGAGGATAGAAACTTTGTCTAGCCTAATGTCCCAGAGCAACCCAACAAAAGTACATCGGGGGAACACACAATCAGCCTCACAGACCACAGAGTACAAGGATCCAGTGTCATAGTCTTAGAGTATGCCACAACTAGCCACAGGGATACTGGAGGATTGAAGCTGTACCCAGCACAGTGTTCCAGTGCAATCCATCACGAGTCTGCCTGCCCAGCCACACAGGTTCCAGAAGAAAATGACAAAATGAAAGAGCAAGAGGCAATCTCAATCCCCCAGCCCACTGAGAGCAAACCCAAGAGACACTAAAATGGAAGACACTGGGAATTGCATGCCTGAACTTTCTGAAATGCTAGCAACTGAAGTAAAGAAACAACTTCATGAAACTATAGAGGAACACAAATCGGAAATAATCTCTCAGCTAAAAAATGAAATGGCAATCATTATGAAAGAAATGCTGAGTGTATCTAAAGAAGATCAAGATAAAAAAATAGAAGAACATAAGAAAATGTTGGAAACTTTGAATGAACAAAATAAGACACAAATAGAATGCATGAAACAGATTCAAAGAGAAATTCAGGAAATGAAAAATTCCACTGAAAGTTGGCAAAACTGCTTGAATGAAGCTGAAGATAGAGTCTCAGACCTTGAAGACAGCATGGAAGCTTATGACCATAAAAGAAAAGATCTCTTAAAAATAACAGGGAACCAGGAAACAACAATTCAACAGCTGCAAGATGATGCCAAGAGAAATAACATAAGATTAATAGGCATCAATGAAAAAGCAGATGTCAATACAAATGACCTGCAAAGACTATTTGCAGAAATAATAGCAGAAAATTTTCCAAACATGGGAAGAGAATCTGATATACAGGTAAATGAGGTAAAAGACACTTCCATGACAGATAACAACTGAAGAAATTTATGGCCACCAAACCAATACTACAAAGAGTACTGAAAGACACTCTAGAAAGAGACAAACATAGCTACAATCTTAAGAACAACAACAAAAGGAAACCACTAAGCAGGGCAAACAAACAGAAAATGCAAAGAACCAACCACATAAAGATATTATGACAGGGATGAGCCAGTACATATCAGTTATATCAATCAATGTAAATGGTCTCAACTCACCAATAAAAAGAAACAGGCTAGCAGAGTGGGTTAAGAAACAAAATCCAACAATATACTGTATACAAGAAACACATCTAACTCAAAAGGAAGCTTGCAGACTAAAAATCAAAGGCTGAAAACAATACTCCATGCAACAGGAACCCAGAAAAAAGCAGTGGTCTCTATTATGTTTGCAGACACTGTGAACTTCAAACCAAGAATGATCAAAAGCAGTAAAGATGATCATTACATATTTGTTAGGGGAAAACTTCAAGAGGAGGAGATTATAATCATAAATATACAGGCACTAAATATGGGACCACCCAACTATGTAAGACAAATCTTAATAGACATGAAAAACCAAATAAACAATAATACAATTATAATGGGGGACCTTAACACCCCAGTATCACAAAAAGACAGATCAACCAAACAAAAAATCAGCACAGAAATAACAGAACTGAATCAAACTTATAAACAAATGGGCCTAGTAGATGTGTACCAAGTGCTCCACCCATCAACATCAGAATACACATTCTTCTCAGGTGCATATGGGTCGTTCTCTAAAATAGATCATATACTAGTCCACAGAACATGCTTAAGTAGATGCAAAGGAACTGAAATAATTCCATGCATATTATCTGACTATAGAACAATAAAATTGGAAATGAATGACAAAAAACCCACAAGAACCACATAAACACATGGAAATTAAATGATACCCTCCTAAACAATCAATGGGTCACAGAAGAAATTAAAGAAGAAATTAAACAATATCTAAAATCAAATGAAAATGCAAATACAAATTACCAGAACCTGTGGGACACAATGAAAGCAATCCTCAGAGGGGAATTTATAGCACTAAAATCCAACATCAGAAAAATGGAAAGAACACACATAAACAACCTAATAATGCACCTCAAACTTCTAGAAAAAGAAGAGCAAGTCAAGTCCAAAGCCCAAAGAAGGGAGGAAACTAGAAAAATCAGAGCAGAAATTAATGCAGTTGAAACTAAGAAAACAATACAGAGAATTAATGAATCAAAGAGTTTGTTCTTTGAAAGAATAAATAAAATTGACAAACCACGAGCCAACCTTATCAAGAAGAGGAAAGAAAAATCTCACATTCATGCAATAAGAAATGAAAAGGGTGAAATCACTACAGACCCTGTGGAAATACAGAAAATCATCAACACCAAGTTTGAAAACCTTTACCTACAGAGATTTGATAACAGAAGAAATGGGCAGATTCCTAGGAAACCATGAATTACCAAAGCTGAATCAAGAAGATGTAAAACTGCGGAATAACCCAATTTCAGCTAATTAAATTGAAAATGTAATTAGGATGCTACCAACAAAGAGAAGCCAGGGCCCTGATGGGTTCACCACTGAATTCTACAAGAAATTTAGGGAAGACTTAATGCCAACACTCCTCAAACTCTTCAATGAAATCGAAAGGGAAGCAAGTCTCCTTAACTCATTCCTGGAAACAAGTATTACCCTAATACCAAAAAGAGAGAAACACCAAACCAAAAAAGTAAATTACAGGCCAATCTCCCTAATGAACATAGATGCAAAAATCCTCAATAAAATACTGGCAAATAGAATACAGTAAGTTATCAGAAAGATTATACATCATGATCAAGTGGGATACATCCCAGGAATGCAGGGATGGTTCAACATATGGAAATCAGTAAATGTAATACACCATATCAACAGGGCCAAGGACAAGAACCACATGATCATCTTAATAGATGCAGAAAAAGCTTTTGACAAAATCCAATACCCATTCATGATAAAAACCCTACAGAAAATTGGAATAGATGGTCTCTACCTCAACCTGATAAAAGCCATATATCATAAACCAACAGCCAACATCTTACTAAATGGACAAAAACTAAAAACTTTCAACCTAAAATCAGGAACAAGACAAGGATGTCCATTATCACCACTCCTATTCAATATAGTTCTGGAAATATTAGCCAGAGTGATTAGACAAGAGAAGGAAGTAAAGGGAATAAGGATAGGAAAAGAAGAAGTGAAATTATCATTATTTGCAGATGATATGATATTCTACATAGAAGACCCCCAAAAATCCATTAGAAGATTTCTAGAAGTAATAACCAAATTCAGTAATGTAGCTGGATACAAAATGAACACTCAAAAATCAATAGCATTCCTGTACATAAACAACAAAGTCACTGAGAGAGAAATAAGGGAAACCACACCCTTCACTATAACATCCAAAAAAATGAAATAATTAGGAATCACTCTAACAAAGGAAACAAAAGATCCATGCAGTGAAAGTTACATTACTCTGAAAAAGGAAATCAAAGAGGATTTCAGAAAATGGAGAGATATTCCCTGTTCATGGATAGGAAGAACAAACATTGTGAAAATGGCCATTCTCCCAAAATTGTTATACAGATTTAATGCATTCCCAATTAAAAATACTGCTTGCATACCTCAGAGAGCTAGAGAAATCATTCCTGAAATTCATCTGGAGTCAGAAGAGACCTAGAACAGCAAAGGCAATTCTGGACAACAAGGGTAAGGCAGGAAGCATCACAATCCCCAACTTGAAACTATATTACAAAGCTACTGTGATAAAATCAGCATGGTACTACAATAAAAACAGACCTGAATATCAATGGAATAGATTAGAAGACACAGTCACAACTACAAACACATTCAGCCACCTCATCTTTGACAAAGGGGCCAAACATGTACCTTGGAAGCCTTTTTAACAAATGGTCCTGGAAAAACTGGCTTTCCATATGCCATGAACTAAAACTAGATCCATGTCTACCGCCATGCACTAAACTAAAGTCAAAATGGATCAAATATCTGAATATTAAAACAGAGACATTAAATTTGCTGGAAGACAAAGTACGTAAAAATCTTGATGACATAGGAGTAGGCAGAGAGTTTATGAACAAAATTCAAACTGCACAGGAAACACTTTCCAGAATCAACAACTGGGATCTCATCTTACTGAAAAATTTTTGCATGTCAAAATAAATCTCCAACAGAGTGAAAAGAAAACCCATGAACTGGGAAAATATCTTAGCCAATTGTCCATCAGACAAAGGACTTCTATCTAAAACATATAAAGAATTTTTTAAAAAATCAGGCCCCTAAAATTCAAGGACCCAATCCAAAAATGGGCATCAGAGATGAATACACACTTCTCAGAGAAAGAAATACAAATGGCAAATAAATAGATGAAAAAAAATGTTCAGAATCAATGGTCATTCGAGAAATGTAAATTAAAACAACAATGAGATTCCATCTCACTCCAGAAAGAGTGGCCAAGTTAAAAAAAAATCAACTAATAACAAATGCAAGAAGGGTTGTGGGGAAAAAGGAACTCTTCTGCACTGTTGGTGGGAGTGTAGACTGGTGCAACCACTGTGGAAATCAGTGTGGCGATTCCTCAAGAAGCTAGGATTAGAGATCCCATTTGACCCAGCTAACCTGTTTCTGGGCATTTTCCTGGATGAACTGAAAACATCATACCACAGTGATATTTGTGCACCCATGTTTATAGCAACCCAATTTGTAATAGCCAAATTGTGGAAACAACCCAAGTGCCCATCAATCAAGGAATGGATAAGAAAAATGTGGTATTTTTATACAATGGAGTACTACTCAATTATCAAAAAAGATTTCATTGAGACTTTTATAAGTAAATGGACACAACTTGAGGCCATACTCATAAGTGAGATAAATCAAACCCACATGTGTAAATACCATATTGTCTCCCTAGTGTAAGAAACTGAAACAGTATATATGATCCAAAATCTACAACAAATACTGTGTAAGGGAAAAAAGTGCTCAAAGAGCAAAAATAATTGGGAAAGGGAAAAGGACAAAAGAAGAGGGAAAAGGAAAAAGACATAAATCTGTATATATGTATATGTAAAACAGCTAAAATGACTATACTGATGACTGTATTAGTTATTGAGAAAGAATGGTTAATACTCATGATTAGATCAATTTTACATGTCTATATCTGTTAATGCAAACAACCATCTTGAAGGTAATGATACACAATATTGCAACCATTGTCAAGTTGCTATCATCTCGTTTTGTAAACCTATAATGTTGCTGTCCGGATTTGCTGTTGTTATTTATTTGTCTCTTTTGCTTTTTGTCTTTCTTTTCTGTGTCTTATTTCTCTTAAATTAAAAGAAATTGTATTTTCCCTTCTCTTCCTGCCATGGTGGCAAGTGCTACCACCTGTTTGTAAGGTCTGGGTTACTTCAAGTCTTCTGTTTGTCATTTCTCTAACACATCTTCTTTATTGGCTCCCTCACATTTAAATACACATTTTTAATTTTTCTTCTTAAATTTGGACATTAGGTCCTGACATTGTGTGTTGTCATCAAGTCTCATGTATTTATTTTGTGGGACCAAGGATTGAACCCAGGGCCTTTGCACAGAGCTACATCTCCAGCCTGAGCATTAATCTTCTTCAATAGGTCAAGCACCCTCTGTCAACCTCTGTTCTTTTGCCTTATCAGCTTTTTTTCCAAAAGTACTCTCTTGTATTCACATTATTAAATTGCATGCCTTCCTTCCTAAATCCCTTTCTCTGTGAAGCTCTTCTTAACTCTGATCTTTGAAAGAAGTGGCTATAAATTTGTTTTAAAGGGATATTATATTCATCTCACATCTTTTCTGAAAGTGACCAGTGAGAAAACTGCCACCTCACCCTCCCAGGAGCAGGGCCCTGGGGCAGACAGGGGCTGTGCAGAAAGGAATCTGAAAGCCACTCTTGAAAATCTCAAATTCTCTAGGTCAGATTTTATTACCACTAATACAAGAAGTGTTTCATGAGTAATTTTCTAGAGATTGTACTTCAAGTGTCAAGGTTTGAAAATGATTTTCTCTGCTTAGAACACATGCGTGCGCGCACACACACACACACACCAATTAAATAAATTAGGGCAGGGAGGAGATAAATGCACATGCTTTGTTTTATTTTGCAACCTTAGTGAGCATGTCCTGCTGCCCTTTTCACATTGCCCCAAAGGTGCTCTGACTAGCAATTATTCACCCTGGGTCCCATGCTTTCTTGAAAGTGGAAAGACTGAGTTCAAGGAGTGAAGTGGACATTCACCGTATTTTCCCTGCAGTCTTTCTTCCTCTGGTTGAAGCACATCCTCTTTTCTCTAGGGAAGAGTTAATCAGAGCTCCTGCCCAAACCTGACCACATTAGGCAGGCCATATGGTACCACCACTGAACAGTTCAAGCTCTGGTTAGGAAGAGTGGAAAACTTTTCACTGTGTTTCATTTACTGATTTATGTTTGCAATGTAATTCTCCGTTTTCTTATCAAGGGATACATTCTGTCTTGACTTCGGACCTGCCCTGATTCCTTATCCTTCTTTATTTCTCAAGTTCACTAGGCTTTTAGTTCATGAGTTCCTTATCACTATTCTAATGAATTCCTTCTGTCATAAGTTATAACCAATCTGTTCCTGTTCTTCCATCCAAAGTTCTTTGACAATTAATGCACCTATTTCATATATTCCAGTGATAGGTGGCTTTGCAGAGAAAAATTTCATGAACTGGGAAATGTGAGTAAATCGCAGATTCTGGTTTGCTTTATTTATTCCAGGTGATGCAATATTCTTCCTGAAAAAATACTTTCTGGGAAATTAAAATAATACCTAACTACTTTTTAGCAGTTTACAGCCTACACAACCGTATATACTGGTTCAGAATTCCCCATGAATTTATGAAAGTAGCTTCCAGTTAATCCAACTAACTGGTATAGATATTGAATTGAGCTGGACTAGGGAAGGCGTGAAAGTGTGTAGGTCCAAAATATATAATCTGATGCAAAAATGAGTAATTTAGGTGAGCTTTGGAATATTTAGAGTGGGAAAGATCTAAAGCTAGATGACAATCACAGTCACACTGATGTAGCATAGGGGAGGGAGATTGGGTTGTGAGACCCTCTATGAGGACTTTGGCAGTTGGTTAGTCTTTCTTCCAGAGCCCTATACTCTTACTTAACCTACATGGTTACCATGCATAGTTGGGTCTGCTAATTCAATAGTCTCAGGGCATAGTGACAGAGTTAATCAATGAATAAGTAGATTCCTCTGAAGCATTATTATTATTATTATTATTATTATTATTATTATTTTGGCCTTGATAGAACACTCAGTCATGGCTATCAGTTATCATGAGCACTGACAAACTGCTCTTCTTTCCTCAGCTAATGAGGTCATAGTTAGAGGGTACAATAAGCCTCTCCTACAGGAGGACTTGTCCCAGAATTGACATTTCTCATGGAGGCAATGGATGGACTGGATTTTCTGTGTGACCCAAGAAGTTCATAGCCTGTAGAATTTTCACCTGCAATGTGCAACTGGAAGCCACCAGGTCATAGCCTTGGCAAGGTCATATAAACGATTTTGCTGTACTTTCTGGGATTTTCAAGGACACTTGTCAGGGTGTGATATTTGGATCAGTGGTGAACTTGCTCATTTTCTCTGATAGCGGCTCTTTTTATGCCATTAAGTCTGCAAATGTAGTCTCAGAGTCCATTTCCACTCGGACAAGATTATCATTCTCATGGTCATCGTGTTTCGCTTCAGGCTGAGTTTCTCATGCATGAAATGCATTGTCTCTCCTTTTAAGGAGTTTACTGCCTCAGTGACCTTTATATTTGACAAAAAGGCTTTTTAATCCACCATGCTGCCACATCCCTAAGTGGTTTCTCTTCTGACTGGCATTATTGAATGGACTTTGCCTGTTGATGGGTGCTATTAAGACATGCTGTCTTATACATTGAATCAAAACTGTGCTCTTTTGCTTGCCTTTATTTTAGTTGTTTTCTTGGCTTTAAGTGACAGCATGTGCACTTACATAGGATAATCATGTTGATATATAGCAGCCGTAGCTATAATACATTAATGTGAGTTGTAGAATTCAGTTCATTTTTTCTGTTCCCTTGGAACCCAGATGGGAACAGTTTGGGGTTAAAAGGTAGTAAGAGTAAGCCCTCCACAATTCCTCTGATGGCTCTGAGGACCAGGATTGTATGATGTATTATTTGGCTTCCAGATTACTCCAGTGTTTTAGTGGGTGGGAATTTGCAATGAGGCTTTTGTTCCAAGTCCACATTTAACATACAGAGGTTTGTTTTCAGATCCCTGAACAGAACAGAGAAAACACCAGTGAATACTAAAGAAGATTGTGCTTTTTGCCTATGGTTCGTTACCATGGGCAACCAGCACTCCATAGAGGACTTGCATGTTACACAGAACAAGAACAACTCTTTAAAAATTACTGTACTGCAAACGATTAGGATACAGGACCTGACTTTCCTGTTCATTCCATGTGTAACTTTGGTCAAGTCACTTCATTTCTGCAAGATGTCATATATCGTCAACTAGCAGGATGCTTGAACAAGGTAATATATGTAAAAGAATTCTATGTGTTTTAGAGTTTCAACTAGAAGGTATTTTTATACTATCGCTTAGTTTCTACTTTAACTTGGAAGAAATATAGTAATTATCTTTAGAATAGACTTCTTTACTTTTAACCCATTGCAGGTCAGGCAATCTGCTAGCATTTGCTACTTGACACATTTTTTTCTGTCAACTCAACATAAATGTAATTATTTTTGCTTTTCATTTAGGGAATCTTATGATCTGATGGGCACAGTAGATCATACAATTTGTGTTTGACAGCACTGAGATTATAGACCTCAGGTTTTTCCTGCTGTAAAGTCTAAGTATTGGTTGATTGGTTTTCAGCAGGAAGAACATTCAGTCACACATGGAGAGAGTTGTGTCTTCCATTCCATGACAAACATGTTGTGATCCTTCTGGATTTGATCAACAGAGTCTGTAAAAACTTCAACTCTTTTTCCATTGGCTCAGAGGAGTGAAAAGCATTGCTCTACCATGGTATTAAGAAGCAGGCTGCCTTAATAATGAGTTAGGCAACATGATCAAAAGCAGTTACGTTATCAAAAAAAATTATCACTTTTAACAACGAATTGTGGCTAATTAGACTTTGAATGTGAAATCAAACGAAAATGCATGAAGGCTCAATTTTCTATACAGCTGACAGTCTGACCTTTTTAGTAGTAAGAACAAAAATTATTTTAATTAACATGACTAATCATTTCCCATTATTTTTAGATAATTGGCTTTGTCTATGAGAAGGCACTGCGGGGGCGTCTCCTGGCTCCGTGGCTAGTGACGGTCTGGTGTTTAACCTCAAGGAACTTTCCAGGCAGGATTCACTCTGGCATGGGATTTTCTCATCTCAGCATCATCATAGCAGAAGCCCATGGTCAACTTTCTATGCATGCGTTCTTATTTTCTCCCTCCCTCCCTTCCTTTTTTCCTTCTCTCCATCGTTTTTCTTTTATTCTATGATCTTTTTTTATGAAAAAAGTAAAAACAATACTCTATTAACTATTGTTATTATCCTATTGCTTTGTTATGAAATATTCTATGATTCTTTTTTTGGACTACATGGAATTGTTTATTTCTAGAGAAGACATAAAGAAAGATGTGCCCTTACTCTGGCCTCCACTGGTGACAGAACTTTTCTCCGAGCTGTTTGTGAGGACTGTCTGCCTCTTATTTACTCTGAATCCCCCTTCTTCAGAACAAAGGAGGCGATGGGATAAATGTCACCTTGCTCTGAGTGTGAGCAAGAATTGGAATCATTATTCTGTGCGCTGTACTTGAATATGACTGTAAGAAACTGTGAAACTGCAATGCAGTATGATCTCCTTAACTGTAACATCTTTGCTGAACCCTATTCCTGGGGGACCCAGATAGTGCATCTGCTTGATCCTTGTTTGCCTGGCTAGAGGTGATTTTGAGACTGGTGAAGTAAAAGCAAACATGCTTATATTTGGCTGATTTAATTCAGTCTCCTGGAATAATTTAAGATATTATTGAGGTCAAAGATCACCTCCCTACACATACGCATATACACACACCACACCACATACAGACAGAGAGAAAGAGAGAGAGAGAGAGAGAGACAAAGAGAGTCATATATGCTGAGGATTGAACCAAGGGCCATAACACTGAGTGAACCCTCTAGCTCCTTTTTAAATTTATTTTTTTGAAACAAGATCTTCCTAATTGCTTAAGCTTGGCTTGCAGTTGTGATCCTTGTGTCTTATAGAGTGCTAATAGTAGAGGCATGCACAATTATACCTGGCTATGTGATGGCATTTTTTTTGGTTTTGTTTAAATGTTTGTACAAGCAAGATATAAAAATAAGTCTTTATTAAAATTTTCAGCAGTTCCAGACAAGTCTACCATCTTGGTTACTTTTCTCATTACTGAAACAAAATGCATGACACCCAAAGTTAAGGAAATAAAGGTTTATTTAACTGGTAGTTTGTGAAAGCTTCAGTCTGTAATCAGCTGGCTCCAAGTCAGGGTGGCATGGTGAGGTGCAACAGTTTGAGGTGGCAGAACACTACAAAAGCAGCAAGAGCAAAGGAGAATGAGGTGCCTTTTTTTCTCCCTTATTTTGTAAGCAGACTAAACATCCTGGGGCAGTTGTAGCACTCTACCATCTCCATGTCCCTCTGTTGCACAGACTGAGGTACAAAGTGAGGACTGTGGCCCCCTGCTAAGTTGAACTGTAGATGCTGTAACTGTGTTCCCTGAGGTGAGGGCATGTAAACAAGAGGTCTAAGTTTAACAAGCTGTCTTCAAAAAGCCCACCCCAATGACCGCATGAATCTTTGTGGGGACATTGAGACACAAACCATAACACCGAATTTACTTATTCTGCAAAACAAAAGGTCTTCTGACCATTTACCCCAACTCATGTCCTTTTCAGAGAGGAACCATTATATTCAGTTTGGTTCCTGTTTTTCTACACTATTTTCCTGTGGAAATACAAAATTTTGTGCATTAACTTTGGCTATGGAAATGTAAGTTCTGTCATGGAACTTGATTCTTTAAAAATATATTTCATTTTTTAGAGCAGCTTTAGGCTAACAGCAGCATTGAGAGTGAAAAAGAGGCCTTTTTCCATATGGTCTCCATGTTGACACATGCTTAGCTTCTCCTGTTACAACACCCTCCATCATAGTGGTACATTAGGACTACCCGTCAACCTTTATTGCATGATGTTATTGCCCAAAATCCATAGTTCATGATTTACCTAAGTATTCATTGTTGGTGTTACAGCTTCTATGAATTTGGGCAAATATACTGCATGTACTCATTGTTATAGTGTCTTGTAAAATTCGTGTTTTTTTTTAAGAAATGACAGTATACTTGAGAGGTTTTCCCACAACAGTACACATTTTTCTATTTCATTTTAAAACTACAGCAATGTACTCAACCACAATCTTGAGTCACCTATTTCCTCTATTTGAATATTTTATGATTATAAACAAGATTGGGCAATGTTTTTGTACACATGTCTCTAGGCATGTGCACACACTTTTGTGAAAATATTTCTTGGGCACATGCCAGAGGGAAATTGATGAATTAGTATTATTTACATTTTAGTTTTTAAAAGATACTGCCAGATTGCCTTCTAAAATAGCTGTGAAAGTTGATACACCTACTAGCAGTGTAAATTACTACTCACATTCTCACATTTTGAACACTTGATATTACCAAATATTTAGAACTTCTGTCAACTTTACATGTGAGAAATGTAGGCTCATTAATGCTTGAATTTCGTTTTCCTGATGACTAGTAAGGTGACCTGTGTTTTCATAACTCCTTTCTTTTCTTTCTTTCTTTACTTTTTGTTTGCTTATATCCTTTGTTCACATTTCTATGGACTACTTCTGGTTTGTGACACCTGCTTCAGGTGAGCCAATATCTGCCTAATCATAATCTCTAATAGCAGCATGAAATAAGGCAGTGGGAGTTCTGTCTTATCAATATTCAAATTCAAGTAGTATGTGCTTGAGTGAAACAAATCACACGTGGGTCCTGATCTGCTTTGTTGTCCATAAGAGGGGGACAGGAATACCTATTTATAAAATGTGTTTCTGTGTGTGCATGAATGTTAAGATGAACCACTGTGTGAAATGACCAGTCAGCCATTTCATTTTACCCGTGGGATTTTTCTTTTATGCCTTATTTAGATCACTGTCATGCCAACTTCCAAGCTTCAGTTCTTGGCCTCTAGATTTAGAATTTATCTTACACTCACAACAACAAGGAGATCTGACTCACATATTTTAGATTAATTCTGGGGCAAAAGCCAAAGCAGTCCAGGTGTATATGCAACGGCTTATTTCCTCTATGTCTCAGTGAATTTCTTGTTGGTGGGACAAAATATCCAACACCCACAATGAAAGGAAGGGAGTTTTATTTGGGCTTATAGTTTTCAAGGTCTCAGTGCTTAGTGGGCTGACTCCAAGGCAGAAAAGACAAGGTTGAAGGGCCTGCCTCATGTTATGGTGACCAAGAAATAGAAAGAAGGGAGGATCCTGGGAGGGAGATAAACCCTTCCAGGTCACATTCCCATGACCTGCCTCCTTCAACCAGGCTATACCTCCTAAAAGCACATCAGGCTCCAAACACATGAGATTTGGGAGGGTATTTCAGATCCAAAACTTAGTACTGCACTTTGAATATGAACCTGAAACATTATACTACCCACTACTGCTGTGGTCTGCTGCTGACTGTCACAACACTCAGCAGGACTATCCTCTTAGCCCAGCCTCCCATGCACCGTATTATATGGCTCTTTCATTAACCAAGTTAAGATTTGATCAAGCATTTGTAGATTCCCAAGCCTGTGCTCTTATGCAATGCTGTATAAGCATAGTTCCTAGAGTCTGATATTAGTAAGCCACTGAATTTCTCTGAAACCAAACCTTCTTCTCAGTCTCTGAAATAGTAATGACAAGTTCACAATACTGTCTTGGGGATTCAGATGAAATTGTGCACTTAGTGCAGTGCCACACATCCCACTTACGTTCCTGTCTCACAAACTATAACAAAACAGCTTTTTATTTAAAGTTTATTTCATTACAATTTCTTTATATAGCCTCAATACACAATGGTTTTTATTAAGATTCAGTAGGCATTTGACTGTTTTTTTTTTTCCTAAGAAATACAACCAGAGGTAAAATGCTAAAATGTTAATGAAAAATTCCTATGAAAACTAAAGCAATGTCTGCAAATCATAGTCTTATATTATGGCTTTGGCTATGTGTGAAATGACCTGTTAAAAATTAAAAATTAGTTGCTGGGATTTGAGGAATGAGATTTTGTGGAGATTATTAATTTTCCTGAGAGATATATTTCTGGACTAGATGAGAGTTTTCCATGGGCCTACTGGGTGGATTTTCATATGGTGTTATATTTTTTTGCATCAACCAACCATGCCATGAACCAAGGAAAAGAATGCTTGATTTTTAAAAAAAGGAGATGTCAAAGAGTTGAGTAAATTCTTACAAGTAAGATTTTTACTTGATATCCAGGAACCAAGAGAGATTTGTACCATTGTTTTAGAAATGAATGGGTGACACCAAATTTAATAGGAGGTGATATCGTAGTGAACAGGCCAATTTTCATGGAAAGGTGATGGAGGAAGGGGTTGGATGGTAGACACTGGACATCTCATTGCAGAAAAGCAATCAAATCTTCCTTTCAACCTCCACTATGTGCCTCTTTCAGGCAAGCTTATAATAGGGAAATTGAGGCAGCCCTATGTACTGTCTACCAGATAGTCTCTTTGATTGTTTAAAAATAAACATTGTCCTTTTTTGCACTGAATTGTGGAGTTATTTTGGTGACTTCTCAACCAGGATTGAAATAGTGAAAGAGAGGTAAAGAAGAAGAAGCAATTTTGGGGAGTCCTACCTTGCTCAGGTTTATGTGAGAGGGTAAAATTCTCCCTTTTTAACTCAGACAAGATTGTTTTTCCTGAATTAATCTGATCCTGGTGTCATATACTAGCTAAATGTCTGCTGATGATGCGTAAGCATGAAAATGTTAAGCTAGGAGGGAGTCCCACTGGATTTTGCTGGTACTCAGCACTTACGTTTTCCCTTTTCCTCCCTCTCTCATTCTCAAGCTGTCCTAAGGACAGTCTTGGAATACACGCACACGCGCACCTGTATGTGTGTGTGAATGTGTGTGTGTGTGTGTGTGTGTGTGTGTTCTTAATTGCCATTTCTTTCCAGCTGAAATCTAGTCTTTCCTTTCACTTGGTGAAGAGCATTCACAAATATGTTATAGAGGATGTGCTAATTAACGGATGTCCAAACATCTGGGGAAAAACAAGTAAAGTTACAGTTAACATGCCATAAACAAATACAGAAAGGGCGGACAGTTTGAGCACATCAAAGAGACTGCTTGGAGGAATATATTGTAAACTCTCTTTGCACCTGTTTATTAGCACAGCTTTGTTTGGAAAGGAAGATGATTTTGCTTCACTCTCTGTGTCCTAAAATAATGCCTGATTCTATCAACTAAGTCTTTCTAGACTCTAAATGGGAAGTCTCCTAGGAAAGGGAGGACTGATAATTCTAGTTATGATCCGCAGACATACAGGAGCCCATCTCTGTTCATCTTGTGTGTACACGTAGGTGGATTACATCGTTTCAACCCTTATTATTCAGCTAGACTGGAAATGTATTATCATTCCTCATTCTCTTTGATTTGACTAGTACCCCATACCATGTACTAGGAGATCTATAAAAGCAACAGCAATAATAAATAATGAGAGATAAACATGCATTGAGCTCTTGCTGAGGATCAGACCACCCCCTATATGCTTGATGTATTTTATTCTATTTGCAGTTCACAGCATCTTGTGAGTGAGATAAAGTTACTTTCCCCATTTTACAAAGAAAAACACTAAGGGACAGAGAGGTTAAATAACTTGGTCAACATTAACAGCTCTTTATGGCATGACTAATCTTCATAGTTCATACCCAAACTTTACTTGTTGAATTCTGCCAACACTCACCCAATGCACTTCCTGAAACTGCATTTTCTTGTTTTACTTTTATGTTGGCCACTTCTAAAATTTTCATCATGTGATCTACTGAAGTTGTGATTCTTGGATCTTTCTCAAGGATTGTCCTGGCTCTGGCTGCCTTAATCATTGAACTGTGCTAATAAGCACTGCAATAAAGATTGAATTCCAGACTTTAATATAGGACCTTCCCAAGTCTTTCTGCTCTCTAGTACAGGGAGGATTCCTACCTACTGTGTTTTTATGTACCTGTTTCAGTAATTTTAAAGCTGAATTCACCAAGGATGGACGTGCTGAAACATCATTGATTCCAGAGTTATTTGCAGATATAACTCAGGGGATAAGGTTAATAAGGCATAAAATTAACATTAGTGGCTTAAATTTTGCTATCCTTTACTGTCTCAAAGATAGTGTTCAAATACTGTAATGTAGATATAAGACTATGCTCACCTACTTCCGGTTCAAAGCTTCAGTTTCATTGCACAGTCACTCCACCCTGTACCCTCATTTCTCATTACCAGCCCTACTATTTGTCTGAAAGTTTTCTCGATATCTCCCTCTGGCTGTGCCTTCTCTTCTGTTGATTATGAGAGTGTTCACTTCCATGTGTTTCATGCTTTTAGTCTCTCTGGTTCTGACATTAATATATTCTACTTTTAACAAATCCAAAGTATACATCTCTCACCCCAATCTTGTCCTGGAAACCAACACAATACATTACATATCCGTCTGACTTGCTTTATTCTTAGCAGCTCTCAGAGTACCTCAGCCACTGGGCAGTCTAGAATCATGATGTTTTCCACAGAATCATCCAGCGGAAAGTGTTAGAAGGGCTAACATTCAGCCAATGTTCAAAATGAAAAAAGAGTATGTTCAGTGTGGGCCTGCATCTAGAAAAGAAAGGGTACTATTTACCTGCCCGTAATGACTGGACTTCTTACCAACGTATGTACTTCGCTCTGTCCTGCAACAAGGGGCTTCACCTAAAAATACGCAAAGGCAAATTAGCCTGCAGTCTCTTGTACATTGTAGTTTCTTGTACATTGTAGAGAGCAGACTCCTTGTTTGCCTTGTTTGGCACTGTGTTCCCAGCACTGAGAACAGTGCCAGTAATGTAGGAGATGCTCAGTAATATTTGGATAAGTATGACAGAATGAGTATCTATTCTTCTGAAATCTATTATTTGGCTTTATTCTAATGCAGTTAATATTAGAATTAACTAGATAACAAAAACTGAGAGTAAAAAACAGAATCCAAAATTTATTCATTTTAAAAACCATTACTTACTATCAAGATAGCTAAGTTTGTTGAACTTCTACTACATGGAGACACATCTAAGCTTCGTTCTTATATAAATCTTATACAAAGACACTACCATTATCTCCATCTCACAGGAGAGACTTTGACATGTGGAGTCTATGTAATGAGCACAATTATATGGCTACAATAGAATTAAGCAGAGCAAGAATAATGCATTGTGTATCTCAAGAAAGAAGCGAGAGAATAGGAAGATCCAGGACCAGAGTGGGCAACTGGAAGTGGTATGGGATGCAATACAACTAAAGACAAAGATCAGTTCATGTAGCTCCAAGACAGCATTCAAGATCTCTTAAAAGGATGACTGCTTAATTTATTTGTCAAACTTAGATACCTTTTGTAATAGTATATGTCAACAGGCATGCATTGGGTCAATTGAGGTGCATGGGCCTTCTATCTCTCTATCCTAACCTATGTTGTATGGATTCTGGTGGCATCAAGAATCATGTTTTATTTTTACTCCTCTGTCTTCTACTTTCCCTACTGACTTCCCAGTCCACCTGATGTCTTTACAAGCACAGTAAACATATATTGAATTGGGTTGACAATCTACCATCAATTCTGACTTTG
This sequence comes from Dasyprocta punctata, assembly GCA_004363535.1. Classification (NCBI taxonomy): domain Eukaryota; kingdom Metazoa; phylum Chordata; class Mammalia; order Rodentia; family Dasyproctidae; genus Dasyprocta; species Dasyprocta punctata. Next base: position 18,984 of record RJWM01007652.1, on the reverse strand, counting down.
GGTTATCAATTTCAGGAAGAATGAGAGTATCATATTCTCATCTTATGGGATTCTTTGTTAACACTTTCAACAAATCAAAATAATGTAAATAACAATTTCAAAGTAATATAGATAATGAATAAACAATGCCAATAGCAAGCACAAGGCCAGAAAACAAAACAAAAAGTTTGTTAATGAGGGTTAAAGTTCTTGTCCTGATAGATTTGTTTTAACCATAGGAAGTTGCCTGCTCATGTACCTTTGTCCTGTTTTCAAAATACATAACTCATCTTTGGGAATTTTAAAAGTCTCTTTTAATTACTTACTTTCTAAAGCATACCTGCCAAGCCTTTCCTATAAGAATCTCAAAATGTTGCCCAAAACATTGTCTTCTTTGCAGAGCAGACCACATGAGAGGACACGTTTTGACAGAGAATTAAAATGAGACACTTCCCACCCATAAAGAGATCACAGGAGACAGAAAATGAACAGTGCTGAAATGTGTTATTTTCCATGACTTTGCTATAATTACTTGTCAGTGAAGATGAGGATGAGATATATATTCTATTTGAAATAGCTATATTTTGTTTATTAGAAATCTAAACCTTTCTTAAAACAGTTTAGATTTATAGATTTAATGAAAAATAGTACAGAGTTAATACACGCCCACATTCAGTTTTTTCTCTTACTAACATTTGACATTTATCACAATTTGTAAAACAATATCAATATGTTATTACTAAATGAAGGTAGGATTTTTTGAGATTTGTGCTTCAGGATTCAATCCAGATCATTGCATTCCATTTAAGAATTTAAGAAACATGTTTCCTTGGGATTCCCTTGCCTTTAATAGTTTCTTTTTTTATTTTAAAGAAGATAAAACAGAATAAAATCAATCAAAACAAACCAGGGTAAGAGATACAGGACTTCAAAACATTATGAAATTAACAATAGTTACAATAATGCCTTTTGATGTCTTCAAAATAGCTGCAGATAACTTCAGACATAGTAAAAATCAAACAGAGCAGAATAGAATAGAAACCATAAAAATAAAAGAATGAATGCAATAAAGGAATTCAAAACAAGCCAATAGTAAATCCAAAATTGCTGCCATAATATATCTTGCTATCATTGAAATAGCTGCTCCTGCCATCAGATTTGACACAATCAAACAAAACAAAAGAGAATAAAACCCAATCCAACAGAACAATGGAAATGATATAGGACTTCCAAAACAAGAACATAGGGAGTCAACAATGGCTGCAACCCTCAGAAGGAGATTCCCCCCTAGATGTCACACTGCATACCACTATCCTCTGAACATACGATCAGACCACTGGCCATAGACCTGCAATGTTAGTGAAACAACAACAGCACCACAGATATCTAACTGCATTTCACCTCAATAGCTATCATCATAGCCTATGTTTCTCCAGATAAACCAGTCACTTACCTGGTGGGTGGAGGATTGGTATTTCTTGTACTTCCAGAAGGGGCTAGAGTCTGGCTTTTCCAGTCCAGCAGCAGCAGCCCATGCATGGTGCTTGTTCCCAGACTGGGTTTGCTTGGTGGTGTGGCCTTGTTCTCTCTACCCCCCAGTCTGCAAATGGCAGTGTGATAGTTTCTTAGATGCTCCTTGTTTTTCATGACATTGCCAGACTTGAAGGTTGTTAGATATTTTGAAAAGTGTCTCAGTTGGAACTTGCATGATTGTATTTTGTTTTTAGCAATTTAAACTGGGGTAATATGGCCTTTGGGTAAGACGGCCATACAGGCAAATGGCATTTTCATCATGTCACATCAATACAATGCCGAATATTTGATGTTCCCTTCATCCCTGGGATTGAGGTCATGTTGTTAATTTTTCCACAGCTTTTATCCTCATTTAACATACTGTACCGTTTGTATGAAAGTCAGTATACATTGTTTATAATTCAGGAGCATAGAGTTATACAGTATTCTATATTCTATATAGGACATAAACTCTGGAATTCTTTTATAAAGCAACTTCTTTATTCTCACCACTTATTTATTCATTTATTTATTTATGTAGTATGAACTCATGGTTATTTATTTTATACTTTAGATTGCAATCTAGTTTTTACTTTATTTATTTTGCTGCTCAAACCTTTCCAGTTATGGCCCTTTGGGGATCCTTCAGTTGGCTCTTGCATTCTTCTGATGTAGCCCCCATCATTGTAGGCTTTTCCCATTTGTTTTCAGCACTTGATTGCTATCTGATACTATTGTATGCTTGAGGATCATCTTGTATATTTTGTTTCCCAGTCCCAGAACCAGCCATTTTTCCAAGCAATACTCATTGTTGTTCTTGGAGAAGTGTGTTGGATACAAAGATCTGAATACTAGCTATGCTCCTTGCTAGCAGAGTGTCACTACTTCTGCACCCTCTTGGATGACAAACCAAGGAGATATATTTTTGTGTATTATCTAGTGAGTAGATACACATGCATAGATACTTATATGCATAACTATCTGTATGCATATTAAGCTAAACTTATATTCACACTATCATGTCTAATTCTAATCCAACACCATGGGATAATACTAATCTCTTCTGCTTGCTTATCTATATATTTCTACTCCAACAATGAGAAACAGGGCTTCTACCATTCACTTTCTTACCTGTGCAATTTCAGTTTACATGTATAATAGTATCAGAATATCACTTGGTGTTTCTATGATTAACACTCTTTCCAGATTAGAGTACTTATGTACAGGAATTCATTTTGTATTATCTTCTATTTTATTTTACAAAATCCATTTATTTCCTAAGTTATTGAGGTAAAAATTTGTCCTTCTACCCTTTTAATAAGGTTGTTTCAAATATTTAGAATAATTTGGATTATTTTACAACATTCTACATTTCATCCTGAAATTTTGAATCTATTAGCTTCTTTAAATTGACATGTATTAAGATTTACTTTTTGTTGTGAGGTCTTACTGTTTTTGACAAAGGTTCAATGTCTTATATTCACCATATCATCACAGTGAAACAATATTTTCACCACATTGAAAATCTCCTATACCTCACATATTAATCCCTCTCTGGCCAAAATCTTGGCAACCACTGAGCTATCTACTGTTTATATAACTTGTTTCTTCTTGAATATCATAAAAACAGACTTATACAGTATGTAGCTTTACCAGGTTGGCTCCTTTAATCTATGAATGTGCATATAAGACTCAACTATCATTTAATAATTCAATAGTTTATTATTTTTTATCACTGAATAATATCTATTTTACATATGTAGCACATAGGCATTCACCTATCCTAAGACATTTTGGTTGCTTTCTTATGTATATATAAGTTTTCAAATTAGTTGGGAAATATCCAGAAGTGCAATGGTGAGACTATGTGTATCTTTGTATGAAACTTCCAAAGTTCTCAGGTGACTGTTACATTTTGTGATCTAATGAGCAATGAGCAGGAGTTGCTTTGTATCCTAGTCAGCATTTGGTTTTACCACTTTTTGGATTTTAGCCACACTAATAAATATCTAGTGATATCTCATAGTTGTTCTAATTTGCAATTCCTTAATGGAAAATGATGTTGAGCCTGTTATATGTAAATTCTCGATCTGCATGTATTCTTTGGCAAGGTAGTTGTTCATGTCTTTTACCCAATATTCAATTGGATTGTGTTGTGTTCTTGTTGAATTTTAAGAGTTGTCTGCATATTTGCATATAAATCCTTATCAGATACATGATTTGCAAATATTTCTCCCTTTATGGTTTTTCTTTTTATGCTTTTAATAATGTTTTTCATAAAGTAAATTTTTCAATTTCAGTGAAGTTCAAATTAACAATTCATTTTTCATCGCTTTTTGCTATTGGTATAATGTATAAGATTAATCATCAAATCCAGTGCTACTCATGTGTTTTTCTGCTTATCTTCTAGTTCTACAGTTTTGTATAATAAAGTTAACTCTACGATCCATTTTCAGTGATGTTTGGTTTATCAATCTGCATTTAGATTCCCTTTTTATGTCTGTTTGTCCTATTCTTCCAGAGTCATTTAATAAAATGACTGAATTGCCTTTGATCTCTTGTCAAAGATAGAGTGACTGTATTTGTGTGGTGCTACTTTTGGAGTCTCCATTCTGTTCCTTTCATCTATTTGTCTAGTCTTACTAGTATCATGGCATCTTGGTTATTATAGTTTTATAGAAAGTCTTGAAACCAAGTAGTTAAGTTCTCCAACTTCATTCAACATTGTGTTGACCACTGTTTCTTTTCCTTTCAATATGAGTTTAGAATATGTTTGTTGATGCATACAAAATCATTTTCTGATATTTTCTTTAGATCACATTGATAGTAATTTGGAAAGAACTGACATTTTAACAATATTAAGTTTTCCAATTCATGAACATTGAACATCAATTTTAGATTTTCTCTGATTTTTATATGAATATTTTATATTTGAATGAGTATAAATTCTTTACTAGTTTCTTTAAATTGACATGTATTAAGATTTACTTTTTGTTGTGAGGTCCTATTGGTTTTGACAAAGGTTCAATGTCTTATATTCACCATCCCATCACAGTGAAACAGAATATTTTCACCACATTGAAAATCTCCTATACCTCACATAATTCCTCTCTGGCCAAAATCTTGGCAACCATTGAGCTATCTACTGTCTTAGTTAGATTTAGGTCTAACTATTAGAAATAATATTACAAATAATATTTTAATGTTTTTAAAATTCTTGCCAATTAAAAGAGCTGTGGAGGCAGGGATATGATATCCTTATCTAAATTTTTAAGAATGTACTAGATAGTCAGGAGACTTGCTAAGGGCTGTAAACCTCCACATTAGGGCAATGAGAATCCACATGTAGGCAATGCTTAATGGAAATATCTGGCAGAGCTTTTCTGAAAGCCCAAAATTACAGAGCTACCAGTATAGAGCACTAGTCTGGAAGAGCTGCGAGCATAAGAAGCTGATTCTTGAGAGCTACTGCATGAATAAAGTTCACAAATGCATGAGGGCCATGCACCTTGAGTCCCTGGGGAGACAAACCCAACCCTACTGTGCTTCAAAGTATAAAGACTCTAAGATTAGTCCTAAGCCTTGAGAATTAAAGTTGCTTTCTTTGCTGTATGTTGTACTTTCTTGGAGGCGGTTCCCCTCTTTTCTTGCTTGTTTTTCTCTTTTGAAATGTGAATGTCTATCCTGTTTCATTGTTGTGTATTTTGGAAATAGGTACCTTATTTTGATTTCAAAAGCTCAAAGTCAAAAGGAAAATTTCCTTATGATGAATTATGCCTTGATTTCATCCATATCTGATTTAGATGGGACTTTGGATTTCTTGATTTGATGCAGGGATGATTTAGGTTTAAGTCTTCTGGAGCTATTGGGATGGAGTAAATGTATTTTGTATGTGAGAAAGACGTGAATTTTGGGGTAGACAGAATGCTATGGTTTGAATGACAAGCGTTGGACACTGAAATCCCACTGTAATGTGCTGAAGGGTGAGAGCCTTAAAAGATTTTTAGGCCATGTGGGATATACTACCATAAATGGATTATGTCTGTAACCACAGGTGTGTTTGGTACAAAATGCCAAGTTCAGTCCTGTATCTTTGCTGCTCTCCCCTTCTGGCATGAGATTAGGCAGTCTGCATATCCACCCAGATGCAAGCCTCACAAACTCAGACTTTTCATTCTCCAGAATTCTAAGAACTAAATCTCTGTTCTTTATAAATTACCCAGACCACAAGTAAAACACTTTTCTCTAAATGTGGTAGGCTTTGGGGTCCTTAATACTGGACAAACTGATAACTAATGACTTCTTGGACTCTTACAGAACTAACCTTCAGTCTTAACTCTAAAGCATCAGGCAAATTCAGAGAGTGGCAGGAGATATCTGCTTACAGAGAGCAGAAACTACCACAGGAAGATACTGGTTGAAACAAATCATGAGTTTGACGAGTTCATGAAACATAACAGTAGACTACACTGAGCATAAAAAACTACTGGACCTGCAGTCTTAGGATAAATCCACATTTTAATAATGTTTATCTCTAAGAATTTTCAAGAGTCTTCATACAGTGAAGATCTGAGTAAGACCCTCTCTTGTCACAGTCAGGAGCAGACAGAGTAATTGTGTGGAATGTGATAATAACCTTTCTTTAACCTTGTCCAGAGAAGACTACTCTTTAGCTTTGTCCAGAGAAGTAGGGGAACGACATACTTTTCATTCTAGTCCCTTCCACTCTTCCTCCTCTACTAAAACAGAGAGAAGTTATGAAAAAATAAACCTATTTGAATCTCATAGACCAAAAAAGTAAACCAACTGAAAGACTGAGATTTTAATGGAAGGTTATAGACCACCTTTCTTTTTCTGTTTTATCACAATGTCAACATGGTCCCAGCATAATAGTAATTTCATAGGTTATAGCTGAAATTATCACAAAATACAGACTATCGCCAAGGACTTCACTCAAAGAATATAAAACTAAGAGAGGAGACTAAATCAAGAGCACTGGAGACATTTAAAGGTCATTGACCCCTATAATTACAAAAAGCATCCAATAAAGCCAAAACTCCAAGTCAAAACTAACATAAAACCTCAAATGAAAGACCTACTTATTTCAATTCCTAGCACCAAATCTATCACATTCAGTTTTCAACAAAATACAAGGCATGCTAAAGGTTAAGGGAAAAAGTCTAAAAATACATTAGACACAGTGTAAAATATGATGCATTTGTTGGAATTATAAAATAGGAAATCTAAAATAACTATAATTCATATATCAATAGTTCTAATGGAAACTATTAGACCACATAAAGGAACAGTTGTATAAAGTAAGAAAAAAAGGAAAACTCTGAAAATGAAACATTAGGAAAAGTTAGAAGTAAAAAACCTTACTTTCACAGAAATAACCATTCTATTGTACCAAGCACTATACTGCTCAGCAAAGAATTACTGAATTTGAAGATAAGTCAATAGTTATTTCACAAACTGAAATGAAAATAAAAATATTTTAATAAAGAATAAAACTTTGAATAATGTGATAACTTCAAAATTCATATATATATGTACATATAAACACATATATATGGAATGAGAGAAGCAGAATAAAGAAAAAGTGAAATAGATGAAATGTATGACAATACTAGTAGAAACTTTTCCAAAATTAACAGCAAATATGAAATCACAGATCCAAGAAGCAAGGACAATATCAGGCAGAATAAATGTCAGAGCTACATTTTTATATATTTAACCTAAATTTCAGAAAGCAAACAAATAAAATATTATAACCAAATGGGAAATAATCCTACCCATAGAGGAACCTAGATAAGAATTACAATAGACTTCTCAAGAGAAATCAAGCAAGAAAGAAAAGAGTAGAAAAAATATTCGAAGTGTTAAAAGAAGAAAACCTCATCAACCTAGGTTTCAATATGCAATGAGATTGCTTTTCAAGTGTGAAGGAGAAATAAAAAGATTTTCAGACAAACCAGCAGTGTGAGACTTCATGCCTGACAGGCTTGCCCTGCAAGATGGGTAAAAAGATTTGTTTGAGGCAAAAAATAATACCAAGCTCCAGTCTCATACCTCTATAATCCTAATCACCTCCTAAAAGTCCCACCTTAAAATATCCTTAATATATGTCATTGAGAATAACGAGTTTTAGAGAACACAAATATTCATACCATGATACTGGCCATATTTCTACCAACCACTTAAGTAACCTCGAAGGAGTTTTAGAATTTTCCTATGGCCATTCACTTTGCCTGAGCCTTCAGCAGAATCATCCTCCAAACTCTGATCGTGGCAAGACAGGGTCTTTCCACCATTTATGTCAACAGTGTCCCAACCTTTCCTCACTTCCCAATTCCACAGCTCCTCCCATATTTCCAGGTATTTTTTATAGCAACAGTTTTACCTCTCAATACCATTTCTGTCTTAGTCCATTCTTTTATATTCTTTTTGTTTTCTTTCTGCTACAACAGAATACCTGAGACTGGGTAATTAATAAAGAATAGAGATTTCTTTTCTATAATTCTGGAAGCTGGCAAGTACAAGATTGAAGGACTCATATCTGACAAGGACTTTTGTGCTATGCCACTATATGGCAGCAGACAGAAGAGAAAGAAAAAAGGGAGTTAAATTTGACCTTTCATAATGAGCCATTCCCTCAAGAATGGTCTAAATCTAGTCAAGAGTACAGAGTCCTTATGGCCTTATCCTTGCTTAAAATTCCAACTTCTTAACCTTATTGCACTGGGGATTAAGTTCACAAAATTTTCCTTTGGGAAGAACTACATTCAAGCAATAGCAGAGGGGTTAAGAGTGATGACTGTATTTGTAAGAAATGGAAACATCAAAAACAACAGAAGGAAATCTCTCTCACTTGGACTGTGCCTGCCTCCATGCCTGTGGTTGGAGGATCATATCAATAACTTTGCTTAAACTGATTTCATCCCAGCTCTTTTAATCAGAGGTTTGAGAAATGGTAGAGTGAGGCCTTAGTAGACTGGCTGTATTTAATTATATAAAAAAGAAAGCCCCTTTTTCCCTTGTACACTCCTACTCAACACTTCTGACACCAGATCTATGGTTTTTTTCCCCATGCAAATCAATTCTTCCATACTCAATGAAAATTTAACTCAATCCAGTTCTGTGCCTCCCTTTCTTCTGTCTGACCAGCTCTAAATTGGGAAGATGAAGATTCCTCAAAAAAGTAAAACTAGAAATTTCATTTGAGTAAGCTATCACCCATCTAGGTATCTTCCCCAAAGAGGTGAAGACATAATACTACAGGTAGAGATGCGTACTCATGTTTATAACAGTGTGATTCACAATGGCTAAATCTTGAAAGCAATTTATATGTTCATCAATAAAAAAGAAAATAAAGGAAATGTGGTGTTTACATACAACTGAGTACCACTCTGCTGTAAAGAAAGGTGCATCTGTAGGAAAATGCACCTTGAAATCATAACGTTAAATGTAACAAAGGAGACACACAATCTTAAATATTGCATGGTTTCTCTTATATGAGAAATGCAAATTATAAATGTAAAGCAAAATAAAAGATAATAGGAAGTGGGGAGGCAGATTTTTCTCAAATGGGAAGGAAATCAGCAGATGAAGGGAGGAGGGGGGGAGTGGGATGAGAAGGAGATGAAAAGGAAATGAGGTGTATTATATACATGTACAGACTCCACGCAAGGAATGTAAACATTATGTAGAACAAACATGGACAATTAAAAAATAAAGAGTTCCCATGACCACTTCCTAGGATTAATTTGCTGGATTGACTAATAGACTTTACTTATGTTCTCTAGCTTTTTATAAAGGATTGAATTCAGAAACAGCAAAATAGAAGAGGTTATTGTGTAAGGTCTATGGGAAAATAGAGTTTCTTTGACCTCTACAGGCATGCCACCCTCTTCTCTCCTCTGTGTGTTGACCATCCTAGAGTCTGTCTGTGATTTTCACTTAGGGATTTCTGGAAGCTTCCTTACATAAACATGGTTGAATAAATCTTTGGGCAATAGTGATTAAAATTAATATCCAGTCCCTCTCCATAGGTTAGTGAGTGGAACTGACAATTCTAATACTATAATCACATGATTATTTCCAGTAGCAACCAGCACATTATTGGTATAAGCACAGGTAAGACTGAAAAGAGCTTATAATAAATAACAAGAGATGCTTCTTTTAGTCCTATCGGAAAATTCCAGCATTTTAAGATATCTTCAAGGAACCAAGAAGACCAAATACGTATTTTGTATCCTATACCAATATCATAAGATGTCACCACTATATTTGCATTTGACAATTTTTGCTCAAAGGTTGTTGTAAACTGAATCATATAGCACTTTTTCTCCCTACACTCCCTTACATGTCTAACTCCATTTTTATTGTGTTGAGTTACATAATTCTATCTCCAGAAGAATCTATGGATACCTGCATTTCCAGTTTTTCTCTTACTGTGATATGGAGTCAGTGCAATGCCACATGCTCCTGGTTCTAGACAGCCCAGTAAAGAACCATAGAAAGAACTTGAAGGAAGCAGAAAATAGTTAAGGGATTCTGATGTCATGCAACCCCACCCCCAAACCACTTCCTATTATGAAAAAAGCCCACACAGAATGACAAAACTTTGTACAGAATTTTAAAAATCCCAAAGGGATTCTAAATGTTCGCTATTACAGCACACACATTTATACACAAAGAGATTTGAAGGTTTTCTGATTTCAATTAAGATTATTATCTCCCTCTGAGTGATGGTTTCTCTTTTTTTCTCCAGAAATCCCTTTGGCTAATCTATTTTAAAAGAGTATCAGTGAGGGATAACTAGGCTTATTTGTATGGAGTCTACTTCCCCTCCAGGTCACTTTGTCTTAAATTCTGAAGTCCCTTTTCCTATCCTGCTCAAGGTTAGTTGCTTCAAATCAAGGACACAAGTCATTGTTACTTTTCATGTGAAAGATAAGCTCTGTGGCTTTTATAGCCAAAGTATTTAAGATTTTAGAAATAGGGTATAATTCAGAGAGTCCATTCAAGGCTATGAAAAAGACTATCACTATCAGAAGACTGAGGTTAAATTTCTATCTATTAATACCTGAATTTCATTGGCCAAATGAACAAACTTCAGAGTTTCACTTTCTTTATTTGTCAAATGGATATAATAATACTTGCTTTGTCATCTGACAAGTTATTAGAACGCCCTAATTACATGTAAAAATATCGCCTATCTATAAAGCATCATATGCATAAATGTTTGTATTATATTTTCCTTAGAGGTATTTTAACATGATAGCTTGTTAAATACTCCAAATACAATTATGGATACCTACTAGTGTGACATTAGCATCTGCATGAACTTGTGACACTCTGGAATGTGAATTGTATCTTGTCTCTGAAAACTTTTTTTTAATGCATAATGGAAATGGTGAAAAATGTTGTTTGAAGAGTCTAACGACACATCCAAAATGATATGTTCAACTTTCCAACAGAGACTATTTCCAGAGTAAAACACTACTTTGACCCAAAGTTTCTTACAAGTTACTCAAAGGGGAAGTATTTAAATCTATCATTTAATGGATATGCACTGGTCATTAATTATGGATTAAGAAAAAATATTACTATGCATGAGATTCAAATCATACTGATTATCACTTTAAAGTATTATTCTCTGGACTATTTTTAGGAAGTTTTCACTGTATCTGTGATCTATCATACCTAGTTAGCCAAACATACCTGGAAAAATCTAACATAATAAATTGGCCCCCTTTTGGCCCCAATTTTCAAGCCCTCTTAACACAACAGAAGTACAGTTCATATTTAGAAAAGTATGTGTAGCCCTTATATATAGTGTAAGCATGTTGAATATGCACATGGTTATTTTAAATTTGTCTGTCTAAATCTATTTTCAGCTTTTTATGGCTGTTATGCATGACCATTAGAGATTTGTTTTTTCCTTGCCTTGCCCAATTGAAGGTCTCTTCCCACACCTTAACTTCTAGCATCGAAGGCCCATACATCTGCTCTTCACTGAGAAATTTAGCTCCAGATTATTAATTTCAGAGAATCTCAATGGTACTTTTCCAACAATCCTGATACACTTTGAAATTGAAAAAGAATACTTCCATCTTTTTGGAGAATTTGAAAGATTAAACTCTCTTCTTCACATACCCCTCCCCTCATATAGCAGTCACAGGGTAACTGTCTGTCACTAAGTGTTACAGCTCCACCAACCCTCACCCTTCACACACACCACCATGACCTGCCATGGAGAACTAAGCTCTGGAATGGTCCATGGACATACCTGAAGTTATGCATACCATTCCCAGTTTGGGGCTGAAATGCTTAAGCTTTGTAAGTCTGCATCTGCATTCAAGTTAGATGAGTTTAAACTTCAATTTGTAACAGTTATTTTAAAAGTGGAAAATACACGACTTCACCATGAAATGGATTTTAAAACTTGAGGGAGACATAGATAGTTTCCCACACCCCATTAGCATGAAGCTCTTCCAGCATAAAGAAATTAAAATTGCCTCCCCCTCATCTTGATTCTTCTAAAATGTTCACAGCAACAGAGTGGACATGCATAAGGTTCTACTTTATCTTTTTAAGACTTCTTTTGCTTTTATGAAGATGTAATTTTCAAAAATACACAGTAAAAATTACATGCGATGAGATTTGACTATTAAATGCACCCATGTAACCAGTATCCAATATAAGATACAGATCATTTCTGTCTTCCTAGAGTTTCTTTGTGACACTTCCTAGTCAATTACATCCAAAATCCTAAACAGAAAATTATTTTTCAGATGGTGCATATTCTTTAATGTCTGATTTCTTCTGCATGACAGTATGTATTTTGTATTTGTTTATATTGTTTGTTACTTGTTAGTATTGCAGACTACTTCATGGCACAGATAAGCCATAGTTTGTTTATCTATATACCTCCAGATAGCTGTTCTATTTTGGGGCTTTTGCAAATAAGGCCATTATAAATTTTCTTATGTCTTTTGTGGATTCACATTTTCATTTCCCTTGAGTAAGGAACTAGGATTGAAAGTGATGGGCTACAGGTTATATGGATTCTTAACTTTATTTTTTAAAAAGATTCAGGATTGTCAAAGAATTTTTCAAAATGGTTTCTACAAGGAATGTGTGAGACTTCTGGCTAATTCATTTCCCCTACGACATTTGGTAGCCTGAGTCTTTTTGTTTTAGCCACTCCAGAAGGTGTAAAATGACTTTTTATTGTAGTTTAAGTCAGGACAAAGTTATTAAATATTCAATTTTGAAGTAATGTCATGGATATTCCATTTCCCTGATGACTACGTCAGTGCCTTATTATGAGTTCATTACTCATTCGTGAGTGTTTTGGTGATATATCTGTTTTAAATCTTGCACTCATTTAAGATTGGATTTTGTGATTTTTGAAGTTTTGGAATTCTATGTATATTCTGGAAATAATTTTGGTCCAATATTATGTATTACACATATTTTCTTTTTTTCTGTGCTTTGTCAATTTGTTTACTTAATAGTACCTTTTGATGAGTACACATTTTTAATTTTGATGAAGACCTATCTATCATATTTTTCTTTCATAAATAGTGGTTTTGCATTCTAAGAATTTTTTCTCTAGCCCAAACTGATGAAGATACTTTCTCCTATTTTCTTTTAGATACTTAATTGTTGTAACTTTTACATTGTGAACTCCATAATATATCAAGTTAGCTTTTGTTTTTGGTGTGAGTTATAATTACATAGTGTAATTGGGTACCTATTTGCTACAGTTCCACTTATTGAAAAGTGTTTTCTTGCACCATATGTTCGGTGTGGCACATGAGTACCGCATCTGAGATACTAGGAAATGGTATTCCTGGTAGCTACGCATTTTTCTAAGACCTGGGTGTAATTTCATGCATGCTTAAAATATGATGAAACCTATCACCATACCTTTTGACATGAAAGAATTTTTAGTACTACCCAATCACAGCTTAATATTCTTAGAAACTTTTCTTGATTTTTTTCCCCTTATGGCATGGCTAAGTGAGTTTTTAGGGGTATCTTTAGCATAGTGAATTGCTCTGTCAAAATACTTACCTCATTGCATGTTAATTTTCTTGTAACTCAATTGTCTCCCCAACCAGACAGTAACTTGAAGAAAGGTCTGTCTTTTTATATCTGAATCTTTATTTCTCAATACTGTGACATGAGAAAAAAGATAGACATTCAGTTCACAGTTTCAGTCAAATTTGGCTCTTCCCATATTATTATATAGGAGCAATAAAGTTTAGTAACACACATAGACATTTTATTTTAAAGAGAAAAAAGATAAAGATAATAATGAAACAGAGTTCCAAAACAGGTTAGTAGGACAGTTACAATGATTAATACATGGTATATTGTTGTCTTTGTACTAGTTATTCAGAGTACAAGATAAAGTCACCATACTTTGTCCAAACAAAATTAGCCCAAACCTTCCTTTTCAATAAACTAAGAGAAACTAGCTTCATAACTATTCTAACTATGATGTGCATACATTTTTTTTCTTTTTTCTTTCCTTCCTTTACCGCTTCCTCATCACAATTTTTTTTTTTAGAAAAGCTTCTTTCCAGTTAACGATATCTTTTATATGTTTTGGATTTTATTTACACATTCAGTTTCTCACTAGTGAGATAATATAATGTTTATACATTTCACTTATGAATGTGATATCAAGTTATATCCATTTGCTTATGAATGTCTCCAGTTTATCCTTCTTTATGACTGGGTAGTACTCCATTGCATAAAATTGCCACATCTTTTTTATCCATTCCTCAGTTGATGGGCATTTAGGTTGTTTCCAAGATTTAGCTATAACAAATAGTGCTGTTGTAAACACAAGTGTACATATATATCTCTGGTAAGATGTTTTTAAGTCTTCTAGGAAGCTAAAATGGGCATATGAGATGAATACACTCTTCTCAGGTGAAGAAATAAAAATGGCAAATAAATACATGAAAAATGTTAAACATAAACTTTTAAATAATACAATTTTGATTTCAAATCTCATTTCTGCTACTTAGTTTATTCACCCATAATTTGTAGATATTTAGAATATCTTTCATCTTTGTATTTCAATATACTTTTAACAAAAGAAATCATATTCAGCATATAGTAGCTACTAAATAAACGAGTATGAGTGTATTATTCTTTAGGTGTTAAAGAGGCAAATGAAAGATGAGTATTTGAGTTCACTTATCCCTGCCATAATATCCAGGAAGTTTTGACTTAATGGTTAAATTGAAAACACCAGGCTATTCTCCGTCCATAAACACAGAGGCACAACTTGAATAGTCCATATCCATGACATTGCTTCAAAATGGATTATTTTATTATTTTGTCCTACATATAACAGATAATAACAAGAGTATTGAAACAAAGTTGAAATCAAATCATAGAGTAATATTATACCACTGTGAAATGTAACTAAAGAATAATATACTCTAAATTACAGAGCTGTTGTATTAGTCACTTTCCCAATGCTGGTACAAAATACTTCATGTCTGTCACTTGAAGAATGGTTCATTTGCCTTGCAGTTCAGAGGGTTCTATGCACAGTTGGTTGGCGCCAAGGTAGAAGGACATGGTGAAAGAACGTGGCAGAGGAAAACCCTTTGTCCTGTGGCAGCCAGGAAGCAGAATGGCAGAGGAAAGGATCTGAGGACAAGAATACAGTCTTCTAGGCCATGCCCCCCAGTGACCACTTCTTCACATCAGCTGCCCCAGCACATTTAGTTATGAACTCGTCAATGAATTGATCTGTTGATAAGTATAGCATCCCCATGATCAAACCACCTTCCAGAAAAACCAGAACTGAACACATGATGTTTTGAGGGGACATTGTAGATCTAAACCACAACAGCTGCATTCTACATAGATGTCCTGGAAACGTCATACACAGAAGATAAAACACATTATTGGAACCTCAAGAAATGACTTTTGTAGGAGACATTAAAGCCAAATATTATTGAGAATTTCCCCATCTACCACCTTTTCCCCAGGTCAGGCTCTTTGCTTCCATCTGTTCTTCTTTGAGGCACTTGAGGAGCTGGCAGAATTGCAGTATTTTCCCTCAAAGATCCCTTTAAGTGCATTTTAAGTAAACTACTTCCCAACATCACTCCCATTTTGGCACCAAACAGCACAGATTACACAAATCCCTTCCTTGCTCCCTGGCTTTCATGCGTTCTGATTACTTCTCTAAATTGGCCTGATACCTTTTAAACCTGAAGTGGACTTTTTAAATCTGAAGAACATTTAATCAATGGGTCTTTAGATTGAATAAATCATAGCTGAGATGAATCCCTTAAATTGATACAATCTTTACTAAGCATCAACTCTGATTAAACAATCAATTTATTAAATATGTATAGAAAATGACTGAGAAATTAAACTCTTATCTCAGGGAAAGTAATTAGAGCTTTTTCAAAATTATTGTTTATTTCTCTGAATTTTGACAATATTTGTTATGTTTTAAACATATTGAATGAATCTTTAAACCTTCTAGTTTTGCTATAGAATTCTGAATATTAAATGTTAGTATTAGTTGCACCTACCTCCTTAATAAATATCACAGTGTCACAAACATGAAGGTTAATTTACTAATTCCACAATAACTAGTACTGACTCCTTAGTGACTTTATAAAATCTACATAGTATTTAATATATTTGAGATAAGAGTGGTTAGATCTGTTTAACCTCTATTAAATTTAATGAAGAATGTGTTAAAGAGGACTTGTTGTGTTGAAACAAACTTTAAATGAGATCATATTTTCCCCCAAATCTCATTAAAGTGACATAAGCAGTTTTTAGGTTTCCTTTATTTCCTATTAAATTATTGATGATTATAGTTTATGTATTTATGTGTGAAAAGTAGCTTTCTTATTCCTGACTAGCATCTCCCTTTGGGCCCTGCTTCTCAGGGCCTTTTGTGAGACTGAGGAAATTTCTGGGCATTCTTACAGTTGGTTCTCAGTCAAACCTGAGTGCTCTCAATTTGAGTTTCTGCCCTTTGTTTCAAAATCCTTGATGAAAATGAACGATTCATCCTATTCTGATTTATAAATCTCTTATTCCAGTACATCAAGATAAAGGTCATAGAATGCATTAAAAATGATTCCTTACTTGTGTTACTAATAACATCTTACATTATTAACCCTGGAACTATTCTAAAAATCTAATTTACTCTTCTCTGTGGATACTGAGCCAGATACTCATCTTATATAACTCAATGGAATCATTCATCTCTACTCTTTTCTAATAGGAGATGCTAGCCAGAGATGGCAGTTTATTGTCTGTATTTTATTTTTCTGGAATAACGAAACCTGGCTAACCAATTTCAATCAATCAATGAAAATTTATTAAGCTCCTACTATGTGTTCAAAATTTTTCTTCTGCAAAACAATCCATTTTAAGAATACTAGTAAAATTTATTTAATTTAACAAATACTCCTCGAGTGCCTGTTGCATATAACATAATGTCAGATAAATGATATGATGATTACCCTTTGATATACTATGATTCACTCATGTGAAGTAAAGAGGAGAAAAAAGACCTGGTAGAAAATACAGAGAATTTTATTGTTATGAAAATGTAAAAAGCACTGTGTTAAGTAATGAAAGACCCAAGGAAATTTGCTGAGGTCAGATTTAATGTGACATTATATGCCATGATACAGAGCACCAAGTGCACATAAAGGGACAGTGATGATAATAGGGTGGAAGCAAAGGGGAAATGAAAGAATAAAAGACGACTCCAGTGAGATTTGAGTCTTATTCTGAAGATGATGGTGTCATTAACAGGTAAGCACAGTGCGTAGGGAGGAGATATTCTGGCAGGAAAGAGAACCATAATTATTTTTTATCAAGGTTGGAGAAGTCAACAGAAAGAATGTATATGTAAGGGCCCTCCAGCAGATGGACTAGAGCAGTTCAGCCAATGGAGGTAGGAGAGCTAGGAAGAGATGTATCAGAAAGTCATCTGCTTAGAGGACACAACAAAGTCCACTAGGTTGCTTAAAGAGAGACCAAAGAAGGACCAGAGGCACAGATGGAATTTTAAGCTGATCTCCATTACCAAAGTAAAAGGATCCTGTTAGCAACTAATGCAAAATAATGTTGGATTGTAGTAATATGAAGAATTAGGAATTCGAGAAACAGACATCCATGTTTGCACTAAAACACCCCTCAGATTGTTTGGATTATTTTACTTTATTCATGTATAAATACATGAATATATTTATCTGGCAAATACTCAAATAAGACCATGTAGGGCAAAGAGGACAGGACTTCTTTCCCTTTGTTTGTAGTTCATCCTGATGATAATTGTATTGGATGTATCTTTATATAGAAATAGCTTATGAGATTTTGAAGTTTTTTTTGAAGTAAATATAACTTCCAGCAAGTGGCTGAAGTAGTGTCAGCTCCACATACCCTTCACCTGTCTTCAGTGATATGATAGTGTAGGATTATAAAATATTACCAAAACTAGAAAGGGGCACTAGTATAGACAACTATAAAACTTATTCACCTTTTCCCAATTCATCAATTTTTACATGCTTTCCCTTTTTATGATCAATGTACTGTTTGGAACAATTGTTCCTTGACTTAAGTGAGGTCACATCCAGGAAAAGAGCAAATGTCAAAATTATAAGTATGGTTTTCTGCTGAATTTCTATCACTTTCATACCATTGTAAAATAAACTAGCCATCCATCAGCCAAACCACTGTAAGTTCAGGACTACCAGTACTAGGAAACATTATTTTGGAATGCCTCAAAGAGGAAAACAAAAAAGCCCTGAAAGTAGGTATGAAAAAACTCTCATACCCAGTAGTACAATAATTTGAGAGTAAATTTGTTGGCCAAAGAAGTTTGTGAAATTATATAGTATATGCAAAAAAGTGGACTGTCAGGTAAATAGATGGGTTGAGTTTGGAGGACTTATCTGATAAACAGCACAGGTGTTGGACAAAAGAAAGGGGAAGAGGAAACCTAATTAAGAGGACCAGTGCCAGGTACAGGATGTTGATAAGGAGAGAGAGTGTCTTGCTTCATTGAGAACTGTTCAGTAAAGGAAGACTAGAAAAGGTTCAGGGGATCCTAGTGCATAATGATGAAAGGAAGAAGATGAAGGTGTGAATGACAATGGGAGCTAAACTGGCTGGTAGATATGGAGTTATTGTTAATCCAGTTGGTAACAATATAGGAGATAGGTAAAGGAGGCCATAAGTAGAGGAATAATAACTTATAAGCAGAACAGAAGTGATGAATTCACCTCCTTCTGCTGTGACGCACTATTAGACGCTGTCTTAGTCACTTTCTTAACACTGGGACACAATACCTCACACCCACGACTTAAAGAAAAAGGAATTTATTTTGGCCCATGGTTTCAGTTTATGGTTAGTTGAGTACAAGGTATGAATATAATGGAAATGGCTGTGGTGAAGAAATTTTCTCTGCCTATA
>RJWM01007651.1:62039-76881 GCA_004363535.1 Dasyprocta punctata | reverse complement strand
AGTAAGATAAAATCTGAGAATGGATCAGTGAAGTCATTCTGTGACCATAACAAGAGCAGTTAGGGAGGAATGGAACATAGTGACAGGAACTATTAGAACTGTGATTTTGAGCAAAGAGAAGAATTAGGAATTGTATAAAGAAATAATTCAAAGAGCTGGAGGGAATAAGGTCATGGTGGAAGGGCATGTAGAATAAATTATGTTTTGAAGACATATTGGGAAATATTTGAGAATACTTAAATATGGAATTTTTTGATCCGGGAGGCAGATATCATGATGCAGGAGTGGATGGGGGTAGCTTTAGTAGAAAAATTATTGAACAAGTGAAAGGGTGGCATATAATGCATGAAGAGGAATTGGAATTAGGATTGGGAGAGAACATCTGCCAGAATGTAAGTTAAAGGCACCAGCACAGTGAGTGAGTAGTTGGAATGGGGAAAATGTACCGAATATCTTGGGAGCTTTCAATGTCTTGTTTTCATTTTTACCAGTAAAATTTCTTAGCTGGATTTTAGGTAGTGGAAGGAAAACATTAAGAAGAAAAGAAAAATGATCTGATTAAAATCCACCTTAAGGTCTCAAATTCTTGCTTTGAAGATCACAAAATTTGGCAGTCGCCTTACCATAACATAACAAATACCTGAAGCAATTCGCTGAGAAAGAAAAAATGATTAGTTTGTTTCATCGTCCCTGGTGTTTTGAGCCTGTGCCAAGGCAGCACATCATGGCAGGGAGTGAGTGCAAGGTGTAGGGATCTAGTCCCTTCATGGTGGCTGTAAAGAAACAAGTTCCCAGTAACCTGCCAGTGACCAAACATGTGAGAAAAACAACTTAGAAGAGAAAAGGTTTATTTAGGCTCACAGTTTCAGAGCTTGGCTCTAAGGGAGGTAGGGAGAGCAGAAGCTAGCTGCTCCCCCCATGGTGACCAGAACCAAGCAGAGAGAAAGGGAAGGAGGGAAGGAGGGAAGGAGGGAAGGAGGGAAGGAGGCAAGAAGGGAGAGGGAGAGAGAGAATCCTTCAAAAGCACATTACCAGTGACTCAGCTAGGTCTGGGCCTGGTACTAACTCTGTTCTTCCATGGTCTCATCAGTGCTTTAATCTATTGATGTGGCTAGGACCCCAAGATTGAATCACCTTTTAAAAGCCTCACCTAGGAACTCATGAGTCTTCTGGGAGACATATTCTATCTGGACCATATATGAATGTGTGTGTTCTTCATTTGTTCTTTGTTTTAAATCTGGATTATCTGGCTGTGAAATATGTGTAAATATACAACCCTTTAATGCATCATGATTCAGACTTTGAAAAGATACTGTCCTAAGTGCCCCAATCTCTCATTATGAGGTGTTGAGAACTTTTCAAGAAAACAGGAAAGGTAAAGCAACATCATTCATAGCCGGCACATTATGGCCTTGTGACCATAAGCTGAATGTTTTTCAAAAATAAGGTAGCTGCCAAAATTTTAATGTAGGGTATTTTTACATTTTGGGTTTCTTTTGGTTACAGAAAAATTAGAAGAATTGTTCTGCCTGACCTGGTGTCTTTGCTTCTCCCATCAGTTTTCTTTTCCTGTGTTTGGACCAGTTCATTCCTTTCAGTCATCAGCCCTGCGTCTGGAAATTGAGCACTTGCTATAGTTTAACTGCATAGCAGTTTGCCCCAGCCATCCCTCAGGCAGCGTGTTTGTCTGCAAGCTGACTTTCCTGAGCATCGCTGGGGCAGGTCTCATTTCAACCACTCTATTCTTGTATTGAATACATTTGATAAATTTGTTGTCTTGATATGTTCTGTTATTTCTTATGAAAACAAATGAAAAAATATAAAATTATTGGATATCTTGTATTTAAATAATGGGGCTGGTAAGTGATTAAGCCTAATTTCAGCTGAGGAATATTCTTAAATTTCAATAAGTAAATGCTTTTTGAGCACTGGAAAAAAGAGCAGAAAGTTGTACTAGAAGTGGATAGAGAAAAGACGAATTTTAAGTGAGTTGCTTTAGCATTATTAAAATCTACTTAAAGCATTTTAATAGGGGAATAAGTTTCTTGTGTGTAAACAAGAAATCAGGCACCAACTAAAAAGCAGATGTCAGAAAAATGCCTGACTATAAATAGGAAGTTACACATCTTGCTTTTCCAAGCTACATATTGATTAAAGATAATTATTAGCCATAGCATTTTTTCACTTTTCAAAGCCTGGTTATGACAAAAACCTATGTGTTCCCTATAATCACAGCAAATGTTTTTATTTTATTTTGTTTTTATTTTTTTGATCCCTTGTGCACCAACTCTGAAATCAGTGGTCATGTTTTTTGCTTGTTTGTTTGTTTTCTTTCTTTCTCTGTTTTTAAGATGGTTAATGTGGAGTATCAATGTATTGACTTTGGAATCTGCCTAGCATAGTTCTGGGTAGGCCAAAGTTGGTCATAAACACTGAGGACTATATGGATCCCTCAGTCTTTACTCTCTGGTACAATGACCCTGCTATGCTTCTCAGCCAGTATGAGCTAAACAGCTTTCTTAGGTCATGTTTTTCCACTGTGACCTTTTTTTTGGAGCATGCTAAACTTGAATTGACTCCTCTGAAAAGATGATCCAGTAAAATTTCTCCTCCTTTGATTCATGCAATCAGGCAATTTGCCCCAGCAATGGAAATTTGCACACATACATTTGGGCAATCAGCCAAAGGAAAGTCCTTTATGTTCACCCTCAATTCTCTCTGCTAAACATGTGGTATCTTAATTTATTATCTTACCTGCATAGTGATCTTCATACTCCTTGGCCTCTTTTTCCTATTACAAGCATGCTGAAATACAATTTACTACTAGCATCACCACCTAACTAAATAACAGTCACTATAGTACTATATAAAAAGATCTTCTCAAGTGCAGAAGAAAATTCTAGTCCCAGGCTCTCAGGGTCATCTCCTTTTAACTCATACTTTTTCCTCCTTATGATTTTTAGAGGTAGATAACACAATCCCTAGCATGTGGAAAAGTAATGTTGGGCAGATCCAGGCACATGAAGTGATAGGAAATTACAGTCAATGACTGGGCTCCTTCTACTCAGAATGACTCCTGGCCATTTATTCATTGATCTATACAAGAAACAGGATACATTTCCTCCTCCAGTTGCTGACCAGCTTGGAAGAAGCAGTAAAACCAACTGTTAGCTAAATACAAATCTACAGGAAATATTAGGGTTTAGTTACTGATATTTGCTAATTTAGTTAGCATCACAAACAAGCAAAGGGGACTAGAAATTTATTCTACCAAAAAATGGGCCCTGTTGCCTCATGGCCTCTTACTTTGAGACTCATCCCTAGCTGCCATTCCTGGAGCTGAGTGGCTCTGCCATCCCGCTGCACTCAGATCTTTTAGTCTGCAATTTATTAATTGTCTTGTGCTGAGAGACTATTCCTGCATCTATAGTATCAGATACTAAGCTGATGTGTGTGTGAGTATTTCAGTAAGTAACTGAAGTAGGTCTTTAAAATTACACCATTCCCTATTGTGTAACTATAGCCTCTCAGTCAGTTCCTTAATGGTGGGGTCACCAAAGCACAAAGTATGTGAATTTAGGTTTTGCAATGCCAGCTAAGTGGAGGGAACTAACGACAAACAAGAAAACACAAATAAACAAATCAAGAAACCAATCATAGACGTGTTTGAAAAACATAATGAATTTTATTCCTTCTATTGTAGAGGAGTACAACTATGTACTTGGTGAACTTCATTATAGTGAGTCAAAGAGTGGACTGGCAGGAGATATTATTAGTATTGAAATACATGGGCATTGCCAGATACTGGCTTTAGACACAAAATTCAGTGAGTCAAAGAGGTATAGTAAATTCTTGGAAAGATGTTTTTAAAAAGTAGTCCTATTGATATTATTTTGCCTATTGGCAGAGTGAGACCAAAAAGATAAAACATATTTCTTTAAAAGTGATCTGATTTTGTAATCCTAATACTGAATATTGCAATCCAAGTATTTTAATCCCTTTTCCAGTCCTCCTCACAATCCAAAGTGTTATATTTGTAATCCCACTGAGACATTATTGGAATCCCAGCAAGTTAATTCCAATCTATGACCTCCAATGCAACCCATGGTGAGAGTAAAGATACCAAGACATTTTCAAAGTTAAGAGCAGGTAAGGGGTTCTAAACCCCATCTTAGTGAGGATATGAATTCAAAGGCCTTGATCCAAGGCCTCTCTCAGAATTTATTGTCTTGTGAAGAAGGAATTGGCCCAAGGATGAGTGACAGTGTGGATGGTGAGTAATTTGAGCTGGCTAACCAGGTGGGGAGAAAAGCATCTTTGCAATCTGCAAGGAGATAAGCAGAAAGACCAGTCTGGATAACTTGACTGGGCTAGTGTGTGAAAGAATTTTGGAGGCTGTTGTTTAGTTTCTGATATGCAAATTTCTGGGCCCTGTTGCCTCATGGCCTCTTACTTTGAGACTCATCCCCAGCTGCCATTCCTAGAGCTGAGTGGCTCTGCCATCCCGCTGCACTCAGATCTTTTACAGAGAGCACTATGCATGTCAGTACTTCGGCTGGCCTTCTTTGCATTACTTAGAGCCAATTGAAGACAGAAGGAAATATTATAGCCAGCTCTGTAGATATCAGTGTATGGAAATAAGACTTGATTTAACTAATGTTGCAGCAATTGTTCTGCAAGTAAAGAGGGGCACCCATGTAGTCTTCTATAATCTGGTAAAATAAAATTCCATTCCAATATCATATTAATAAACATCTTGAGGTTTGTTTCAAGAGGTCTTTCTGAGCAGGAATAATGACTTGAGCGGTGCTTCTCCCTAAAAATCTATCTCAGTTTTAAATCCTAGAGTCTTTGAATATGCATTTATTGAGAAAAAAAGAATCTGTATCAAAATCATAGAGGATCTTGTGATGATTATCTGAGTGAATTGTCTGAATGGACCCTATTTCTCATGGTGAGTATACTTATTTAAGGGAGTCAGAGACTTTATACAGGCAGAAGGAGAGATACACAGAGCTATGAAAGTCACACAAAGATCAACACAGAGATGGAGCCATGCAGAAGCAAGACAAAAACTCCTGAAACTACCATACTCCAGAAAACCCAAGAAAGGGTCTCTCTTGGGGAGTATGCAGATAATAAGCCCCTGCTGACTCTTAGTTTTGGGCATCCAGTATTCAGAATGGTGAAGTAATTAATTTCTGTGGTCGTCAGCCATTGACTTTGTAGTGTATTTTAATGACTGTTACATGGGAAATTAGTACAACAAGAACATTGAGAATTACTGTTTCAGTACTTCTCTCTCATTTGATTCGAATACTGCTGTGGATAGTGATTGAGCACTGATTTTCACTCTTGTCTAGAATGACTTTCCATCAGCAGAGAAGTTATTTAGTCAAGTGAGTGCTGGGTTAAGCAAACATCACGAAATGAGGATTTTTTTCATCCCTAACTCTTTACTTTGTGGGGTTGAATGGAGAAGGTGACTTATTCATTATTTCCATTTGAAGAAAAAAATGTTGGCATGACAGGAAATTAAACAATCTTTTAGAAAATTCTTCATTCTTAAAATATAATGGGAAACATTTTGTTAACATGTGGAAATATTAACCAGGATTTCATGTGTCTCTTGTGTATTCACTTAGTGTTATTCTTCCACGTTGGGAAGACAGTCTTCCAAATACTTCCAGAATAATCGTTCACCCTCGGTAGGGACTTAAAATAAAGGAGACCCTAGAGAGAACAGTTGTGGACATTCATGCAACTCTTTTTCACTCTGATCAATTTGTTAAAGGAAGAAATTGCTGAGATTGTGTTAGCCACACAATCAGATAATGAACGAGAAGATAAAGAGAAACCCAGAGAATTTCAACATGTCTATTACATTTTTGAAAATCACCTCTAACTGATTAGCACATATCTGCACCAAAATATCTCCAGTGACAATGAATCAAAATGACCTGACATTTCACTGAAAATTTTCTAATATCACCTAAGTCTCCATTTTCAGATAATAAGGAAATTATTACAAATGTTATCAGGAGCTTCATTTCTACACCAGTGCGCCAACAGTGGTATTTCTAAATCACACTGTGTTCAGGAAAGAATTGGCTAAACCACCCAGAAAAACAGGATGTTTCTTTCTGCCAGTGATTAATGGAGATTGTTTGATATCTCTCATGTTCACCAGTGTCTTTAGAAACTTATGGGTAACTGTGTTATTCAGCTTTCTAGCCTCATGACAGAATACCTGAGATGGATCAACTAGAAGAAGGAAGGTTTATTTTGGCTCATTGTTTTAAACATTTCAGTCTGCAGTCTCTTGGAGCTGTGACTTTAGCCTTGTGGCAAAGCAGCAGAATCATGGCAGGAGCATGTAGTCGAGTGTAGCTACTCAACTCATGGCAGCCAGGAAGAAAACAAGAGGGGAAAGTCTCAAGGATCTACTATGCCCTGCAAAGACACAACCTCGATGACCTCACTTCATTCTATTGGACTTCATGTTCTAAAGTTTCCACCTCCCCCCAAAGGTGCCACAGGTCAGCAAACCTTTAACACATGGGCCTTTGGGGGGTCACTGCAGATCTAAACCATAAAAAATAACCATGGTCCACCACCCTGTGCTTTCTTGACTTTCTGACTCAATAGCCACAAATCCAAGACTTCTACCAAGCAAATTGATGCATCTAGATTTATCTGAAAATGTTTATCTAGGTATTATTTATTAATAGACAAAAAATAAAAGATGAGTTAACTTCCTAATACAGAAACTTGCTGAAAAATTGCCCCTAGAGATCACAGAATATTCAAAAGTAAATTTGAAAAATGACAAAAAGCTCATTTTGGAGATATTGAAAAGGTGGATTGGAAATCATTATTCAGTGCATCATTTTGTTTAAAAAATATTCACATACACAGAGAAAGGTATAGAAAGCTGGATATGCCAGGTTATTATCTGTGGCAACCAATTTAGACAATCTTTGCCGCTTTTTCCTTTGTGTACCGTGTGTGTGTGTGTGTGTGTGTGTTGTAACAGTCTCTGAGAGGTAACATTTATTTGTTTATAATCCAGATTCTATTCTAGTATTTCCAAATTTTAGCCTTTAGAGTTAAATAAATGTTAAAAAGAAAAATATAACAATCTCTCTCTCTCTCGTCTTTCTAACCTCTCAAGCGTAGAGGGGAAAAAGTGAAGTAAATCTCTAACCTAATAATCAGAGCATGACATTAACGATTAACTCTACTTAATCCTTGTAAAGTCACATGTTCTTATAAAATTTGATGAAAACCATCAATAATCTTTCCAGAAAATGAACATAGAAAAAATTCTACATGGGCTATATGAACTGCTTGAACTCCTATCACACATCAGTTTCTAGTTAGAAATATCTGAATTGAATAATCTTTAAGGTACTCCATAGCTGCATTTTTGAGGCCAACAGAAGATTGGCTTTTGTATCTCTACCTGTCTATTCTTTTTTCTTTGTCTTCCACCAAATTCTTAAAATGAACAAAATTTGAAGGGCAAGTCTTCTTGTCTATTGTATTCTCAGGAAGCCTGGATCTGCAGAGCTACAACTGTGTAATCCAACTGATTAGTCTACAAAGAGTTTAATTCTCTGCATGTAATAACTTGCATTTATGTTACAAAATCCTATGTACTGAATTAGTATGTATGTATGATTAAATGCTTTGACTGCCATGGGGGAAGGAAAATGCACATTCAGTATCTGTACTGAGATATTCAGTGTTTTCTCAGTCACTTATACATGAGATCCAGTTAAATCTTCCTCACTAAGACATGAGTGAGCTTCTCTTGGAGTGCAGAAAAAAACCAGAAATAATTACTCCAAAGGGGAAATGAGAAAAGATGAAAAGTTTGAAGCTGGAGAGGAGATAGGCATAGACTGTGACTGAGTGAGACGGCCCCTCCTCATCACCCAACCAGTGTTAACTGGTGAAATTCCTGAAATTGAAAAATCTTAAATTAAAAGAATAGTCTTTTCCCAATGTAAAGTCTTGAAGGAATTTAACTTTGTCTTTAGACTGCCTTGCAGGTGAACTAAATTTTGAGAGAATAGATGTAGCACTGAAAATAGCAGTTCCACTAAGAAATTATAGAAGTCCATGGAGGCCACACAATGGAGTTCAGATAAAGCTTAACCAAAATTCTGAAGGATGTTGGAACTCAGCTGACTTCTAGATTGCGTATATTTCTGATACTTAAATTATAAATGTCTGATTCATTTATAATTCAGTTGCATTCTTTTGAAGGAAAAATATCTTGGGTATAAGTTCTAGTATAGTTATATGCATGGTCTAATTTTAGGTACATTATATAATTCACCACAGCTTCTGGGCTTTCTTCATTGTGGATGTTTTTTTGCAGTAGTTGAAGGTGATCAAGAAACTTAGAAGAGGACAGTGACGTTTCTCCATGCCTGCTCAAAATTATTAAAATAAGGCTCTGAAAGGGGTTTCTTTTTTATGAATAATTGTCTGCATCTAGAGGTTGGTGTTGGCGTGGGCTGCCCACCGTGTGCAAAGTTTACATTGCAGGATAATCACTTAGTAACTCACCCTTTCCCTATAGAGGAATAATCTCTCCTCTCCCTCACATACAGTCCTTTGGCTGTCTGATCACAATTAAATTGACTGCCTTTTATTCTTACTTCAAGCTTGTGAGATAGGACTGCTTTGTTTCAATTGAATTTTATTTGAATTTTATTTTGGTATATCAGAGTAGTAGTTACAAGGAAGCTTGTAGGCAGAAAATAGAATATATAATGCAAAAGCCAACTGAGAAGCACCTGGAATTGTTTTATCTAATTTTACTTTTTAAGTTAGTTTGGTACCATATATAGTTTTATGATGTTAATTCATATGTAGATACAGTAAACATCATCAGGATAAGGATACAGGACAGTTTCAATTTCCCTATCAAGCTTCTTCATCAATTCCGTCCCACCCAGATAATTTCTGGAAACCACTGATTCATTCTCTATCATTATAGCCTTGGTCTTTTGAGAATATCATCACATCAAAACAAAGAATGTGGAACTGGCTTTTTTACCCAGTCTGATACCTCTGAAATTGATCCAACAAGTTGGGGGTATTAATACTTCTTCCTTTGTTATTGCTGAATAGTATCTCATTTTTTGTGTTAGACTTTATTTTGTTTTGTTTTGTTCTTCTTAAGCCAGCAAAGGCATTTGGGTTATTTTTAGGTTTTAGATGATCCAAATAAAACTAATAGGAAAACTCATGTACAGAATTTCATATAAACATAAATTTTCATTTTTCCAGGGTATATATCAAGAAATGGAGCTGCTCACCTTGGCTTTTGAAAAAAAATAGAGTAGACAATGAATGTCTCAAATTATTTATAATTATCAAAGCTTCTCCCTTTTTCATTCATAAATTCTATTTTTATTGCCTTGCATCTTTGTCCTCAATATGAAAACATGAGGTATTACAAAAACAAATGGGTTGGTAAATTTAAATACAACCACAAACCACCAAAGCCACATATATCTCTCTGACTATCCAAGAATACTAGACTGGCAATTGGCCAAGTTCAATACTACAAAGGGTACTAAATAAAAGGGATGGAATGATAGTGAGAGATAAGTGTTCGTATTAGTTACTTTTCTCTCATTGCTGAGATAAAATACCTGATACCCAAAGTTAAAGGGGGAAAAGTTTATTTAGCTTATAGTTTGTAGAGGTTTCAGTCCATAATTGACTGGCTCCAAGGAAGGGTGGCATGACAGACAAACATTGCAGGGGAGAAACAGTTCATAGTGGGAAGAAGGTAGCAAAGCAACCAAGAGGTCTTACCAGTTTTTTCAGACCCTTTTATATTCTATCTAGGTTAGCAGAATTAGGGCAGTGCTAATTCAATCAGTAGACTGATTCAGTAATCACCCACCCTTAATCCTAATACTCTTAATCCTAGCATTCCACCATTAGTCAATCACACATTCTAGATCCAGCCCCCTCTATGACTGCATGAGCCATAACAGTATTCATACAGAGAAAAAACCTTGGTGTGGTATTTCCAACCTGGAGATAGGGAGAAAGTTCAATAAACCCACTGAGAAAACTTTCAGAGTCTTTTTTCAGTGAGCTTTTAGAGGTTGGGGAAAGGGAAGGGTTACTCTCTTTAATGGTCTTAGGAAGCTGAATTTTAAGGGTCAGAAAGGGATACCTCGTTAACACTGTGAATTAGATGTTTACTGAAGATCTAATTATAGCTTATCATAACTCTTATATAAAATGACCCCAGGGTTTATTTAAAAAATTATAAAGTTTCCTATTTTACCAGAGCACTGCAAACTTGTAAAATATTTCTGTTATCCAGGTTGGCATTGAATAATACAGCCATCTACCGATCAAACATGGTAGGCAAATACTACTTTTACCAAATATCTATTGATAAACTTAAGGACATTAAATGTTCTCTGTCACCCAATCCTCAGGTGATCTTTTTTAATTTTCAAAAATTTTTTAGTCTTCTGAATGTAATAATTTTGATAGATTTTACTAAAAGTTCCATCCCATAAAACAATGAAAGAAGTCCTTGTCTGGTTTGCTTTCTTCTTTCATCATAAAACAAACAGCACATATGAGGCATAGAACAATAGCAGGTGACCTTCTCCACGGAATTACCTGAAGGAAAAGTCAAAGTCTACCTACTCAAAGATATTTTTCTACTACCTTGATACATTTTACGTTTGGTGACTTTTAGACATGCTTTGAATACATCACCTCCAGGCAATCCCTAATAAAATATTCATAAATTTATTTGCATGTCATCACAAATGCAGTAGTGCACTTTCTTGGTTAAGAAAGTGAACTATAAAGTCCAAAACTCATTGAATGTATTTTTATTAGTAACATCCTTATTGTTTCACTAGTTACTGTCTATCTCACATAGAAAAGCAGAACATAAGAGTAGGGGAGAGGGAATAATTCGTAAGTGCAGCTAATGTATCTTTCATTGGTAAGTCTGCTTTTAAGTCTAATATGTATCCTTCAACTCTCTTGAAAGCTGATGTATGACAATGATAGTCCTTCTTAACAATTACATAGAGTTAATTCCATCAGTATTTATTGCACTCACAATTAATGAATGATTCACAGATATTTAATAGTAAACATGGGAAAATGTGCCATACCTTTACTACAGAATTTTTTTCATGACTCCTTTTTCTACCATGTGATTAATGTAGAGTTTATCTTAATATGACTTATATTCAGATCTATCCATTGTAGAGCAAGAATTCTTCTGGATATTGCAGTCACTCTGAAAGTTTGCTTCAACCATCTTGGAGAGATATTACCAGTCCACTCTTCAGATACATAAAAACATCCCACTAAGGGATGTAAGGTCAGGGTTTGCAAGAGAATGAAATGCAATATACATAAGGTATTAGACTGTGAGAGAGGTATTCCTGGAGTAAAGTAAAGATTTTTCCCACTGAGACTAAAAGAATCAGCTGCCAACTTAATGTATCATATCAGAGGCTAACATATGTGCCCATATTGATCATAAATTATCTCTTTCAATTCCTCAGCTCTTTCTCCAGTGTCAGACAGAGAACAGACATAAGCTACTGAAATTGATAAAGCTTAAACATTCCAATGTCCCCAACACTCAACATCTTTTCAATGCATTGTTATCAAACCGTTTTCACAAACTTATGTTTTTTAATTTCCACCGCCTACTTGCTGAAATGCCCTACACATCCAAGTTGTAGATGAAAAAACTGTGACTTGAGGGTATCAAGTGACTTGTCCAATGTCAGGTGACTAATAGGAGATGGACTCTAGATGTGAATATTTGTTGGCTGCACTCCAGTTTTCTTTCCACTATTCCATTGCTTCTGGTACTGCAGTGATAAGAAGGAGATGCCAGTACTGGCTGAAGCAATTGGGCCTACAAGTGGAAAAAATTTATAAACTCTGGAAATGAGTTTCATTATAAAGAGGCTAAACAGAAAAGAATTATTTGCACTTTAATACTTACCTAAAATAATGTGTAAGAGGAGGTACTCAAAGATGCTATTATAAGTTTAAAAAGGATGTTATTAAAGTTATTCGTTTGAAGGCTTTCAAAATTTCCCAGTAATCCTTTGGGTTTTTGTGGTTGTTTATATTTATTTTATTGGTAATAACTACTTTAACAAGCATGTGATGATACATCACCATGATTTTTATTTAAATATCCTTGATAATTACCGATTTTGCATACTTTTTATATACCTGGTGGCCATAATAGGAATAAAACGTCAGTTATACAAAATAAACAAGTTTTATAAATCTGGTGTACAATATAATGTCTATAATGCAGTATTATGTCAATAAGAATTGCTAAGAGGATAGATCTAATGGTTTGTATTCTTAGTACAGAAATAGGGACACACAAATGGCCATGCACCCAGCTCTCTGATAAGCTGTAGTAGTAGAATCATGTAAGCTCAAGGCTTGCCGGTACAAATTAGTAAGACTGTCTGAAAATAAAAGAAAAACTGACTGGGGAATCTAATTCAGTGGTAGAGTAGTCAATCCCTAGTATAGAAGTAACACACACACACACGCAAAATCTCAAACAGCCTGTGAAAACTTTTGAAGGTTGTGGATATGTTTATTAACTTTTATATGGTGATGGTATCATGATGTATGTGTATGTGCAATAATACTGTACATATTTAAATTTGATTAATTTAATACTATTTATAATATGCAGTATTATACATATATGATATCCTCAGAATTTCTTCATAAATATTAGTTTTTTCTCACTTCATATCTTAAAACTAACTCCTTGTCTCATAAATTTTTATACCCACTCTTTTTCTCATTTCTGTCTCATATCCTCATTTATTATTTCACGATTTTAAAATAACCATGTTAATTTTCTAAGCTCTGTCTACCTCTTCCCCTTGGAACTCTCTTTCTGGAATAGACTCTTAAGGTCTTTCACTTAGATAATGTTTGCTTGTTCGTTAGGATGCTATTTTTCCAGGAAATCTTCACTAGTTTCCTTTGTGTCTGAATAGGGTCTCCTGTTTTGAGTTCTGCTGTCAGCCCTTGCATATTTCCAGCGTAAATCTCAACAGCCTTCTATCATTCACTTTTGTCTCTCATGAGCGAGTGAGCCCCTTGAATGAAGTTAATATGTTTGTCCTTCTGCATACATTCAATGATTAACATTGGACCCGTTAACTTGCACTTCAGTGCTAAATCGATGAAAGAAAGAAGAAATGAAGTAATTTTCCAAAATTTGATTCTGCCCTCTTTTATTCAATATATTCCTACTATTCAAAAATTTATTGCTTACTTTAATCCTTTTCGTTTCTAATTTCCTTTTCCTTCTAGTTTCCTTCTACCCATCCTTCCCTTTTTTACCTCTCCCCATATTTGCCTTTCTGCCTTTTCTTTCTGGCCTTTTGCCTTGTTGACAACTGTTTTTCTGGGAACTTACTACATGGCAAACTGATAAACAAGAATGCAGACAGTGTCCCTACCTTTAGGGTCCTAACAGCATGTAATAGAAAATAAAATAATTTTAAGAAATTGTTAATGGTACAGAAATACTGAATTGTTTTGGAGAGTACCTGATACAATTTTAAACAAAGTGTTTAGGAAAGACTCTTCTAAGAAAGTCATTTGTGTTGCGATCTGAGTGATGAGAAGAAATAATATTACCTGGCACAGGTAAGGACAAGTGCAAAGATGCTGAGTCAGGAGTGAGCTTGGGGCAGGCAAGGAGCAGAGAAGAGAGGAGCAGAAATGCTTTGAGTTGAAATTTTAGAGCCAATCCAGGCTGGGTCATGACAGTTACTATAGGCCACTGTTTTCTAAAGCAATGGGAAACCAGTGGAGATTTTGACAGGGATGTGGCATGATCAGATTACCATATTTAAAGGTCAGAATGGTTGCTACATGATTAGTTGAGTTTTTGGAGTATCAAGGCCCAATATTTCCAAAGTACAGTAGGAGGACCAGAAAGGTGGTCCAGGAAGGGTTTGGCATTGATACAGTCCTCGATGTTAACAATAAGATGGAAGCTTCTGTGTCATATTGAAACTGTCATTCTTCAGGAGCAGAGCTTCCCTGAGGACAAGCTGATATCTCAACCTGCATAAGCTGCTGCTGAGAATTAGCCTGGCATTTAAGCAGGAAAACTGTGTCACCTCCCACTCCCATAGGTCACCCCAGACCACACTTATAGGACTTAAGGGTTGGACTTGTTAGGTGTTTTCAAAAGTTCCAGTAGTCACAGAATGGACCCATGTTCTTCAGGAATTATGTTTTCAAGCATCATTTTCATTTCACTACTGACTGAATCTTATGGTAACAGGTCTTAGTGTTGTCCCTATAATTACTGATGGTAAAAGCTTATAGAATCAGCACTTCTCAATGGTTCTCAGATGTACAGTTGAATATGCTTACAGGTTGGTGTTGCTTTCCACCCATTCTGAAATTTCATAGTATTTTGCATCATTTTCCCCATTTTGCTTTATAACAATAGAGACTGAATTCTTAAAATTTAATTTTCATTTGCAGTTCTTCCAAAAAACATATATTCATACTTTTTTTTTATTTGAGCGAAGAAAAACAAAACAAACAAAAACTACAACAACAAAAAAACCGACATATATAGTAAAAACAACAAGCAAAAGAGACAAGCAAACAACTAGAGTAAATACACAACATTGCAGGTTTACACAACCGGAAGATAGAAGCTTGACAATGGTTGCAATATTGCGCATCGTTATCTTTAAAATGGTTTCTTACATTAACAGATATAGACATGCAAGATTGATCTAATCAT
>RJWM01007651.1:0-61939 GCA_004363535.1 Dasyprocta punctata | reverse complement strand
ATTTCTCTTTCCGCCCAAAGATAATCGGGAAGGGAATGGGTGGAAAGAGAAAAGGGAAGAGGAAAACATATATTCATACTTTGCTAAAATTTTCATTTGGAGCATAAGTTTCAAATCATTTTTTTGTATCTTTTATTTACAAACCATAATGAAAAGTGGTTATTTATTCTCTTCACACATACCAAAAGTAGAATTATTCATAGGTCATGCAAATATTGTTAAGGTAATGTTTCCTACAGGGTCTAGTTGATTCAGGATATTAATAGGCATAGCCAAAAAGCCCTTTATTTCTTATCATTTTTGATAGATTAAATAAAATCAGATTTCATTTGTTGTCATTTCTTTGATCTTTCAGAATGAAAATAAGATTTTTTAAGAGAGACAAATGAGTAGAATATATTACATTTCTCAAGTAATTTGAGGGGAAAATGCTTTGACAAAGCATTTAGAAGTAGTATTATATTAAGAGATCTTGTTGAGGGTATTGTTGTGTTTAAATAGCTAGGAAACTCACTGGTCAAAAAAATCTTTTTTTTTTTTTTTTTCATAGACTTTGACACTGGCTAATACTATAAGACAGAAAGGAGCAACATAGAATAGTAGTAGGCCAATGAAGGTTGAAATTTTTTGAAGGTTCTGATCGTCTTATGATTGAGAAAATTCAGTCATTAAGCCTGGATGAATTGAGTAAAGTCACAATTTGGGCACGGAACCAGTGTATTTTACAGTGTTACACTCATGTCTACCATGTATAAGTGCAAGATTCTTTTTTTTTTTCCTTTTATTTGGGGGAGGGGGCACTAGGTATGGAACTCAGGGCTTTCTTGCTGAACTACAGCTCCAGCCTCCTTTTATTTTTGTTTGGAGATAGGGTCTCGCTAAATTGCTAAATGGCCAGGACTGGGCTGGAATTGTGATCCTCCTGTCCCAGTTTCCCAGAGTACTGACATTATAGGCCTATGCCACCATAGTTGGCTAGAAGACCTTTTCTTATACCAGACTTTTCTCCTTTCTTCATGATTTCCCTTTCTTTTTTCAACATTTTAATCTTGCCCTTGCAACTAGGAATTAGCACCAATGTGACAGATACATGGACATCTGAATCTGTATCCAAAGAGTGTCAGAAACATTGTCTAATCCTAGGAAGACAAAGCAAAATTTAGGTAAAGGGGAAAAAAATCATTTAACCTTTGGATTCAAAAAGCTCAAAGTTCATTTTATTTGTGTAGTATTATGGCTAGAAACATGTGATCATTGATCAATTATTCCATATCCATCATCAGTATAACATAACTATGAGAAGAGCTGAGACTGTCTTGACAATTTATAGATATACGGTACTCCAGTGAAAAGGAAGAAGCAGCCTGTCTCTATTCTATGCTAATAAATCTTTTCCAGAAATGTTGGCAAAGCATTCAGAAATGTGGACAACAGTTGCATTCCTATCCGCGCAGCTCCTCTCGTCTCAGGGGCTCTCATTTTGTGACTTCAGTTACACAGGTTGAGAGCCCACTCTCCGTTTCCTTTCTGGTTAACCCTATTTCTGCATACTTGGAGGACCATCTCTTAAAAAGCTACTTATTCTCTTTATATCACCTGGGGCATCTTCTGGATTTACTAGAACCTAGAAGCAGACAGTCTTCTCAATTTTCTCCTTGTATCTTGAGTTCCAATGGAAATTAAAGGAAGGTGGTGGGATTCTAAATCTAATAGTTATTTCTCCAGACGTTTCAAAGGTTGTGTCTCTGTAGCTATGAATTTAAATCCATTGCTTTCTTATTATTTACAAGTTCCATGGGAAAAATTTTACAAATTTAAGAATAAGCAAGTGAGCAAATCTAATGGTACAACTTCATGGACACTTTCAATGAGATCAGAATATAGGTATTATTTTTACCTTCCAAGGTCCTTTTTAGACCATATTGGGAGACTGTAGTTAGGAACTGCATGTGAATAAAAAATAAAAATTTTATGTTCATACTTCTGGCACCCAGGTATTTAAAGCTACAAGTATCATCCCTGTTTTAGAAGTTACTAGTAAGGGATATAGAAATATTAGCAAACATTTCAGTCTCTATAACTTTGCCATTTAAAGATAAGCAGGAGAGAGGATCAGCAATAAGAAAATACAAATGGAGATTATGTTATGGTAACAGAAATAAAGAAAGGGCATGATGGTAGTGAATGAGTAGGGGTGCAGTCCTTGGCTGTGGGATACACTGGTTCAAAGAATGGGTCTTTGTCCAGGATAATTATTCTTAATACTGAATATCTCCCTTCCCCTGACTGTTGTGCTATGTGCTCTTTGATTGGATGTATTGCTATTTAATATGCTAAATTCCACAAGTATTTATTAAGTCTCTGCATAAGCCAGGCTGTACTTTGATACCTTGGAGTCTTCAAAAGTGAGTATTTAGCCTGAACTCACTAACAGAGAAGTAGAACAGCTAAAATATGATTCAGAGTTGAACACAAATTATAAATACAGGAAAAAAACATCTTTTGGAGTTGGTAAGTGGGTCCTGTAACACCGTTGTATCAACTAGTTTATCAGCAGGAAGCAGAATCCAATTTGGATGTTTCAAAAAACTTTAATAAAGGAGTTATGAAGAGAGGTAGAGTTTCAAAGGGACTCACAAGTGATGTTAAGGTTACAGTGACCAGCAACCACAGAAAGTTGTTAGCACCTTGTCCCCAAAGGAAGCAGAAGAGGAAATAAGTGTTCCTAAAGCCCAGTAAGAGACAGAAGCATGGAGAAGCATGCTCGATGAGAGCTGTAACTATAAAGAAAAGCAGCAGTTGCCCTGAAAAAATAGGGTGTAGGAAATAAGGAGTGAGGAAAAATTATCTCCAACTGCCTCTTTCCACCTTCTGATCTCTCATTGCCGTCTATTAGTGGCCACGCCATATTTGACATCAGTTGTTGTGGGATGCTGAATAATACAGTCAGTGAGATGATGCTTCCTTCTGGGACACAGATTAAGGCAGGTAAAAGCAGAAAAGAGATTGAAAAATGAGGGAGCAGAGACCTTCTATTGAAAGTATCAAAGTCTTTTTAGAGTTCATATAATGATACAAGACTTGAAGAACAACCACAAGGTTAATCTCAGGGTAGGACATTTTTAGTGCTGTGAATAGATTTTTTAAAAAACCAAGGAAGTAGAAAGTGAAAGATAATAACTTGGTGGCTAAAAGATATGTCGTGCATGTCAGACAAATGATCTTAAGAAGGAATGGGGGGCAAAAAAAGCAATAGATGCCTACCTGGGAGTCTTGTCCTATGGTTGGTAGGCAAGCAGCCTTGATATATAAGGAAAAGTATATGAAAACAATCAATCTGCTGTAAGGAAGGAGAGCTTAGACGTGGTTGAGACTTTTTCCATAGAAATCAGGCAGAAGAGTTGCATAGTGACAAAGGTAAGCACCCAAGCTGGTTTGAAAGTAGTGGGGGAAAAACAGGAAATTATGGTTCAGGAACCAGCAGCATTTAGCAATTACATATAGGAGGATATGCAAAAAGTTTTAACTTAGGCAGCACAGGGAAAGAAGTCACCATGAAGTGAAACAAGAAAGCAGAGGTGAATTCTTTCCCAGGCACTTGTGCTTGAGACTGGAGGACCAGTCACAGGATCACAGCCCAAAGGTGTATATTTTTGGGAACTCAACTGCACAGAGGTGGTAGATGCCTTAAAGTAAATAGAGTTTCCAAGAATGGGAAATAGTAATGGATTTCTTAGTGGCAATTTGGCAAGTCATATCTTAGCAAAGTGATTATTTAAAGGAATCAATATAAGATGTAGAAAAGGGATGTTTTGAGGTAGAAGGCAAAGAAAGAATGCCAACACATTAGAGACCATGAAAAGAGGCATCTTCAACGTAAAACATTTCTTAAAAGAACCAAGACTGAGAAAGATTGTTAGAGCGGACAATAATGCAAATTATCATTTCTAAGACTTTAATGCTATATCAGAAGAAATCCATGTGCAAGAACCAGAGGAAGGAACAGGGTTTTTTTCCTCTGATACAGGGACCCCCAACCATCTTAAAAAAGAGGAAAAGAAATTCTCTTATTCTCCTATTTTTTCTGCCTGTTTTTTGTAAATAGTACATAGTATTAATTGTCAATAAAATTTAGTAACAGTATGCTAAGAGTCTATAGGAGGGAAATGCTACTTTTTAGAAGTTATCTGATGAATAATTAAATTGCCATAATATAACCATGCTTAAAGCAAAAAAGCTTAAATTATTTTTTTCTGTTGAAAGTTTAAAAGAAGAGTCTAAGTAACATTGGTAATACATTTATCCTGTGCATGTTGATTCTTTCCTTAATCTAAAATATTAAGCATTTTGAAAGATAATTTACTATTAATTGAACATGATTTTTTCCTTTGTGGACATTGAAGAGTGTCCACTCTTTCTAGTAATTATATTCCCCATTCAGGTGGCAGGTGCCTAAAGTTTGTATATAAATATAGATACATATCACAGATATAGTCTTGGAAGTCTTCCATAGTGAAAATATTGTGCCATATATATTTTTTACTGAAGTTTTCCACAGTGAAAATACTGCTTTTGCATCAGTTAATTAAATTGCATTTTATATTATTATGCTAAAAAGCAGATTTTAATTAAAGCTGTGATGTTGCTATTTCTGGTATAAAATAAGCTGCACTTCTCTACCATTTTGCAATTAGTGAATCACATGACTAGTTTTGCATAATGGAAAATAAATAGGAGGGGTGCACTTTACTATGGTGTATAATTCCTTATGCTCCATTCAGTTCCACTGGTAAATCCTTGTTGGTATCATGAAAGAGTGAAGACTTAGTCATCCAAATCTCTGAGAGACCTCAAGGAACATAGTATTTCTCAGACAAACTGCTTGCCATGAGACATGAGTAATAAGCAGGCTTTGTTGGTAGAAGCGAATGTCACTAGACCTCTTCTGTAAAGGAAATGATAGCACTTGGGGTCTTCATGGATAGCATCACCTCTATTACAAGTCCTCAACTCTATCATTGTAACTATTTTAGTGCAGAAACAGTCATAGCAAAAAAAAGAACAAATGGGCACAGCTGTGTTCTACTAAAACTTTATTTATGAAAGCAGACCACAGTTAGATTTAGTCCATGGGCCACAGCTTATTGTTTACAGTTTATTGTGTTGTTAAGGTTGTTTCAAAAGCATAACCCAGATTATGCTGTCTAATGTAACTACCACTGTACTAGCCAAGGGGGATTTGTTTGAGAAACAAAAACATATAATAGCAGTTTTATATTTATTTATTACAATCATTTATTAAAATAGGATTCTGTAAGATTGATTTGGGCTGAGATCTTTAACGTGAGTCAAATCAGGAATCAATGAAATAGGGTCAAAAAATTCACCGGGGACATTTATTTAAGAAAAAGTTGGTCACTTAGAATTTTTTTTTTCTCAAAACTAAACGCAGAAGAAAAAAGTACGAAAAGATATTCTCTCTGACACCTGTAGTAATAACCAAAAAAGTAGTACCCAGGTAGCAAATTTTATCTAAGCAAGGATCCATGAGATGTTTCCTGACATTTTCTCTGTAAGTTACACCCCAACACAAACAATAATTGAGTTTAAATTATAATTGTAGAGATTTAGAAACAAAGAAAACATAAGCTCCAGGCTACTAGCAATTTTCTGTTTCTTGATTTTGGTGCCGGTACACGGATGTGTTGATTTATGGAAAAGCATGCAGCAGTACACCTGACCGCATGTGTCTTTCATTTATGTTCTACTTAAATTAAAAATTTTAATTATTTAAAGAATTACACTGAAGTAAAGAAAATCAGTCTCAAATGCTATGTAATAAGTGCATGATTTGGGTATAAGAGTGATTTGTTATGTCAGTTAAATTTGGCTTTCTATGGTAAAGTCCATGGCTTTGATAACAATGCTGTACTGGGATTTTTCTCCTAAATTACCTCATTTTCCTAAAGAAAAGTTTCTTTTGTGGTTAAACTTCACAACAAGTGGATATATTTTTGACAAAAAAAAAAAAAAAAAAAAAAAAAAAAAAAGAAATTCCCCAATTTCTCTTCCAATCAGCAGCACGGTGCATGTCAGCCAGATTTATTACATCCCTCAGATTTCCTGTCACGAAGGCAAAGGGTATCTTCCTTTCCTCCAGCCTTTATTTCTTATCTTCCTTCTGTCATTCATTTTGCTGGGTTCCTGCCTCGTGCAAACTGAAGTCTGAGCCAAGGATTCCTTAGGGGAGCTGAAAGGGTCTTATTCACCCGAATCAAAATCCCTGGCAAACAAATCCTTGCAGCTTTATGAAAAAGCCAAAGAACTGGCAAGCACAAAAGGTAGTCTGGCAGGAAAAATATCCATCCAATTCCCTGACCTATAAACAGATCGAATCCAGATGAAATGCTGCAGAATGGAAAATTATCAGGTATCTGCAATGGAGTAAAAATTTGCAATTAAAATAAAAGATGTGTTAAAAATTTTAGAATCCTGTTTTTAATTATTGTTTTTCTAATAACAGGAGAGAGCTAAAATTTAGCATGAGTACACTTAATTAATTATTTTGGACTTTTTTATCCTGTTTTTTCATTGTTTTCATTTTTCAACTTGATTTTAACTATATCGGACAATTATATTTTCTTTATCAGCCATCTTTATCAAGATTGCCTTTCTAAAGTAAATTATCTCTGTTTAGTACAAACTTTGGCTTATTATTTTAATAGCACAAATGAGTATGATTATTATATTTAAGATAAAAGGTATATTGTTCTCAAATTTTAAAATGTATTCTTACTTTCAATAATAAACTATATTGGATTCATTATGTATTACATGAGCATAGTATGGGAGCTAACACAATATTTTTGCTTATTTGTTCTCTCATATGAAAGTATCTTTTAACTACTGTTTCATCAACAAATGCAACCCCAACAGTAATGTTACAGAGTTTGACATTTTTAAAAAGCACAGTCTGAGGTTTCAGGTGCAATAGAGAAACATGGACTACAAACTGGGTCTGTTAGAACTGAATTTTTTGCCTCTATCACAGTCAAACACAATGAATTCATGTCTTGGTGAATGCAAAACCAAAAGGCACAACCAGGAGGTAGAAGAGTGCGGTAAGATTTATTATCTGGAGCAGGGATGGAGCACACTGGCATTATTTCCACAGCAGTGCTCTGCCTGGGGAAAGGAAGGGAATTTTATTCCAGGGGCCTATTCATATTTGTATGGGAAGGGCACATTTACAGGAGACATATTTCTAAGCATGCTCAGAGTAAGATCATCACAGTTGGAGAACAAAAGGTAGTAGACACATTTCTGGACATATTTAGCTCAAGGTCACGGGTCATATGCTCGAAAAGGGAAGAGAGTAGATGGGGATGCTTCTGGGCTCAATTTATTACTATAATGAGGCAAATTCACTTGAGTTGGCTTAAAACCATGAGTTACAGTGGCTTCATGACATTGCTTGATTCTACAAATTTTTTCAAAGACCTTTAGGTGAAACAGAAAGAAAGGACAGCTCTGAAAGTACGTTAATGTAGGAGTTTGCACTTGTTGTGGTCAGGATATACAGGGAAATAATTTAATACAAGACACATAATTTATAGGATTATTTTATAATAGTCACCCAAAAAGTCAAATGCAGAAGAGTTCTAGAGATCTGTCCACACACTAGAGACCACGATAATCCAGGCGAGGGTCTGGATCCCACAGGAATGTCCTGCATGAGTCCAGGTGAAGACCTAGAGCCCATGACAATGTCTCAAGCAAGCCTGTAAGAACGATCTGCACTAGGAAGCCCCAAGGTCTGTGGTGAAAGCTAAAAAGTC
This sequence comes from Dasyprocta punctata, assembly GCA_004363535.1. Classification (NCBI taxonomy): domain Eukaryota; kingdom Metazoa; phylum Chordata; class Mammalia; order Rodentia; family Dasyproctidae; genus Dasyprocta; species Dasyprocta punctata. The sequence continues at coordinate 54,101 of RJWM01007651.1, read as the reverse complement.
TGCACCAGCGGGATGAAAGATCTGTGACGGAAAACTGAGGGTTCTGCACTGGAGCCAGGAAGTGATGCTCAAGGTAAGGAGAATCACAGCCATCCCCAGCAACAGTGAGAACCTGAACTCACCAGTGATGAGAACAGCTGAGTTGAGATCAGGAAAACCGGCGTGACAAGCTTCTCCAGGAAAATCAACAGCACATCACCTTCCCCTCCAGTTCTCTTTTTATGCTTTTGGCAACAACCTTCATATAGAACTTTCACACCGAGGACCATGGTGACTTAGTTCAGTTAGGTGTTACACATTCACCATTAGTTAATTCACTACAACCCTGAAGGTGTCTGTCTTACTCAGTGGTTAACAGTACTACTTACTGGCTTCATGAGGGGGGTACTTTAACTTTTATGAGCTTCCACTTTCTTGTGTATGGGAATACAAATTCTATTCTCACATAGTTATTGTCTGTAAAAGCTAGTAAAGTAGGCAATGATAAATGGTAATTTCTCTTCTCTTTCAAAAACATTATCTCACTTAAGTTGTACAACACTGTTATTGGAAGATTAATGTATCTGTCCCCAACTTTAAGGAATAATCCCAGTATTTTAGTAGTTCATAACCACAAGCAGTCACCAAGTATGTCAGCAGCTATGAACTGACAAATTTCAATGTTTCTTCTCTTTGTGAAATTCAGGTCCATGGGGTAGGTACTATTTGGGATGGATATTACAGAGGAGTGAAGAAAAATAAGAGACCACATCAAACTTCTGTTCCAGTATGGCCTGTTTTACTTCTGTTCACCCTCCACTGCCCACAGCAAGGGACCTGATGGAGTCTGACAAAAGAGCAGGGACCTATAGTCTGTCCAGAGGAATCTTTCAAAGGCATTTGTCATTGCAGAGGAAAAATAAAACCAAGTAATGGCAAAAAATATAATACACTTCAATGACATTGTCAATCAGGGGTTATGCAATGAAATAATGATGTTTTTCTGAAAAATCTTAAATCAAATGGTGATAGTTAATACCCTAACCATATAATATAGTTTAAAATAAAGAAAAAAAAAACTGGAAAATTTAAAACCATGCAGAAAAAATTTTTAAAGTGTGTCTGTGTACATGTGAATGTGATATTTTGAAAGGGGTGTCAAACAAGCTAAACTTCTACATGTGTAATGTATTGATGAGCTTATTTGTGAATCTATTAAGATCAAATGAGACATACACTTATTTGTAAACTGGTGAAAAAATATTCTTCCTATAGTTGAAGAACAGATAGTTTCAGAGTATAACGTATAATGTAATTAACTTTTAAATTGCATTAAAAAAAGGTTAAGTTACAGATAAATTGGGTTACTAGAGTAGTTTTACTTTAAGAAAATGAATTAAGGACTTTGAAATTAATTGAGTTTTGAACAGAATATGGTTGGTGCAAATTTTGTTTATTAACTTATCTTTGGACTAACTCTTTTGAGTACAAAACATAGCAATTTTTAAAACTTTGTTTTTCATATTTACAGTCCTGCATCAACTTTTCTCTACAATAAACATGAATAATAGAGCACTTGCAGGTGGAAGGCCCATCTGCATACATATTTGCTTCTGCAAATGACACATGTGTGCATGGGCTTGCACTGCAGTGGGCATTCACTTTTTAACCCAATCACTTGGTTAAAATATTTAATGCATTTTCATCTTTATTATATATTTTTGATTAATGATGGAAATGCTCCAATTATAGGTACAAAATTCCATCCTAATTAGTGGGGAAAATTCCACACAAATTTGGAAGGCTTCTTATGTATCTATTGTTTTACTTTTAAAATATTTAGAGGTAGGAAAAAACTAAATAATTTTCTTTGAAGATTGAATCATTAATAAATTTGAAGGGAGCATAATACTTTTAAAATACACAGGCTAGGAACCCAGGTTTTGAAACAAACAGGTTTGTTTCATTTCTAATCTTACTCCTTTAACTGTTCAGATTTGTATTCAGGGAAATTTTTACAAACTTTTTTTAGATTTGGATTCCTCATTTGAAATAAAACATAGCACAATCATAAATTTGCTCAGATAATTAAATTAGAATTATATGCCTAGGAGGTAGTTTTGCTTATTAAATCATAGTCATTCTACTATTCTCCATTTAATAAAATGCATGATACTGACAAAGAATCACTAGTATACATACACATATGAGATATCTAAAGATATTTTGAATATGTAAATGAAAGGATATTAAATTTGAAGCTCTGCTTTATCCTGAATACTTCACTAGTCATTGGAAATACACATATATGTAAATTGCAGACAATCCGTAGCCTGGTGGTAAAGATTTCAGGAATTACAATGATTTTTGGAGAGAATATTTAATAGAGCACTGCAGTGCATTGATTTAACATTTTTGGATGGTCAGAGGATCATACCATACAAAGCTCTGAGATGTTGCTAGTCTACCAATAAGACTTTTACTCACTCTAAGATTCATATGTGGAAATGAGTCACTGAGCCAAGGTGTATGTGAAGCATATGCTTCAGTTTTGTTTTATTTTACCGTTTCAGCTAAGTGCAGGGCGATCACTACTACAGTAGTAGTTAATGCAATATAGTGCTATAATATAATCCAGTCGAGCAGCTATGTATTCCTATGTAAGAGTTTTCCTTAAATGGTGTAGCTTAAAGCAACAATAAATATTTATTGTGTCATACAGTTTCTGTGAGTCATTGATAATCGGAGCAGCTTATCTGATTCAGGGTATTTCATGAAGTTTTTGTCAAGATGCCAGCTAGAGCTGAAGTGACCTGAAGTTGTATGGGATCTGAGGAATCCATTCACTAGACTGTGCTGTTCTGTGTGTACCAAGTTACATGGGTTGTTGGAGGGAGGACTCAGTTCCTTGCCATCGGTCCTACCCCTGTATGGGGCTTTAATGTCTTCACATGATGGCAGCTGGCTTCCCCCAGTGTAATGATAGAAGCCATGTAGTCCTATGTGAGCCAATGTCATGAGTCATACCCCTTCAAGTAAGCAGTTCTCATGGTGTTACAGGTCAGCCATATTCAATCTAGGAGAAAAATAAATATGAACATGGATAACAGGAACCAAGAAACACTTAGGCCCATTTTAGTACATGGTGAGAATTATATATGCTTCATGTCCTGAAATTAATTGGAAAGATTTGGAAGTATACACATTCTATTTATTGAAAAAGTCACCATTATCATTTTTGTGTGAGTTTGTTTAAAATTACAGAATATAAGTGTAGGGTAGAAAGGAAATCTGAATTGGATGATACTTTTAAAAATGAACATTTTAGGCTATTGTAAATAAGAAACTTGAACTTTTAGTTGGGAAAAACACTATCTTTGAGAAATTTGTTTTATGCTTGAAATGGGTACAGAAAAGACTTTTTATGACTCTCTTCAAATTTTTGATAAACATATTCAGTGAAAATTGCATTCATGTAAGTAGGTATTAAAGTAATCAAAATCATTTTTATAATCATTTAAAATTCATATCAAATTATGTTTAAAATTGCAATAGCTCTTTCAATTTATTGTGAAATGTGAATAGATTTAGAATCTAATTGATTTTTTTCTTGTTAAGTGTTTCAAAATAATAATGAAACTCTAACTTGCTAAAGGCCATAGTCTTATTTAGTAGTTCCCCAGGGCTGGCTGCCTTCTATGAGCCCTAACTACATTACAGACACCTGAAGTGACTCTGGCCAACCAGCTTTTGGGTTGCTCCACTTCTCACCACAACTGCTTTGAACCCATGTCTACTGCAAACCTGTAACACAATCACACCCCCTGAGTACCATGCAAACCTGTATTGCCTTATGATATTTCAAAGGTCTTCGTATACCAATGGAGTCTCTCAGTTTTACAATAGAGTTGAAAAATTACTATTGCTAAATAATGTAGCTGTGGTAAAGTCATTACACAGCACATTCTTCAGATGTACACACAAACCTACTGTGCTCTCAGCTATATAAAATTACAGCACACACAAGTAAGTGTCGCACTTGATGCCTGCTAATGGTAATAAATGACTAAGTTACTGGCTTGTGCACTTACTATAGTTTATCTTTACCATTATTTTAGAGTGTACTTCTACTTATGTAAAAAATATTGTACTCTGAAACAGTACGTATGCCATGTTACCCTGGTAATAACTCTGAATATTTTATATTTACTAAATCTTTCGAATGCGTCAAGATACCACATCAAGGAATTGACCTGCACCATTTAGTTTTGGGTAAGTCATTCTGTGATTTTAAAACAGTGAGAAAATCATCTGATAATATATTTAGCAGAACATGTCCTAGTCACTAAGTGAGGCATGACTATATTTTAAGAGTATGATAAACACATTTCATCCTGGAATCATTCAGAAAGCATTTCAAACTTCGGTAATATTCACTTACATGCACTTTAAGAATGAATTTGTGTTCAGTAGTGAAATATGTCATTTTGATTATTTGCAGATATATTAAGACACACTTCATGAAAATGTTCTATGCAGCGTTTCTCTTAACTTGACTGATCATGAAACTCATTTGGGAAGATTTATGTGAATGATTTTAAAATATTGATAATGAGATATCATTAGTGAAGATTGTTGTAGTAGCCATTTTCTACTTTCCAATTTTAGTGGAAAAGCCCAGGATAACTGTCGGAAAATATGGAAGCACCACTGTTGGTATGAAGTTACTCATATTTACTGGCACTCTGCATTTCTGTTTGCTACCTCTCCTTATGGGAAGCCCCACACTTACTTTCTTGTACAAGAAAAGCAGGATATTTCTCAGTGGAAATATCCATAGGATGAATTATGGTGTATAGCTTTTGGTATGTTAACATGCTTCCTTCCATTAAATTATGAAGTTGTTTTGTTTTTTGAGTTTTCTTTTTTCCTAATTGTGTTTCTGTTTTACCCTGGCTGCAAGGAAGCACAGAAGAAAAGTTACTGGTTTGCCATAGAAATATTACTTTTGATGGCTATTAGGTCCTTTATCCCCTTCCTTGTGACTTTTTATTCAGTGTATAATTTTACAATAAAAGTGTAAGCCACACTAAATAATATTGAGAGAAATGTATCACTTTTTATAAAGTTAATTTTAATATTAGAATAATAGCTCCTATAAATATAATAACTATATATTGCTGTTTATGAGTGGAATCAATAGAATATACATACACATATATATGACATGTATATATACATATCCATGCATATATGGCAAAAGGAACACTAATTTCATTTATAAATTTAAAGTATTTCTAATAAATTAAGATGATATGAACATTTGCTGAACACTTACTTTGTATTAGGGTCTGAAGGACATCTAAAGAGAAAAAAGAAGTGACCTCCACAGAAATTGGAAAATAACAGTGATAATTAGGACATATTTAAGTAACTTCAAGTAGTAGAACATCATGTCTTGTATAAAACAGGGTCTGTTTATTAGGAAAAACAACCTTAATGGATAACTTGAGAGAGTTAATTTGTTAGTTATTTGTTAATAGACTGTATATATAAGCGAGAGGTATTTCTGTGTGGGTCTCACATAAACTAGAGTCCTCAAATGATGAGTGACAGGGTGGACTGCTTTTTACTCTGACTCTGCTATTTAAGAGCTGCTGTGTGTCCCTCAACAAGTTCCTTTGGCTCTTGGAGCCAGGGTTTCCCCATCAATCAAATGGAGATGGAGACCACATGTAACCTTTAGGCTATTGTAATGATTAAATGAAAGAGTATATGAAAAATCGAAGCATCAATACAGACATAAATTATTTATGTGTATATATATATATATATATATATATATATATATGCCTTTGACATCTTCCAGTGTAACCATAACTCTCCTGTAGCAGATATTTGTCCCCCAAATAGAGATTATTTCTATAATTTTGCTAAACCACAGAGATTTGGGAAAGCATGTGAAACTCAATATTTAGAATAGTTTCAAGACTCTGAGCAGAATTTTCTCATAATTCCTTTTCTTTGCTAATTACCAGCCACTACACCTATGCCACAAGGTGTTATAGTCTCATGACCTAAAATTGAAAGTTCTGAATTAGTAACATCTGTCTCAGTTTGCACTGCCATGGAAATCTGGCATGTATTTTACTCTTATTTAAAATTTGGATATTTTTTTCCTTTCCTTTCCTTTCCTTTCCTTTTCTTTTTTTCCTTTCCTTTCCTTTGCTTTTTTCCTTTCCTTTCCTTTCCTTTTCCCTCCCTTCCCTTTTCCTTCCCCTGTCCTCTTTTCTCTCCTCTCCTCTTGCCTCCTTTCTCTCTCTCTCTCTCTCTCTCTCTCTCTCTCCAGAATATTGAACCCAGCACTTTTCCACTGAATTACATCACCAACCCTTTATTTTATTTTATTTTATTTATTTATTTTTTGAAACAGGGTCTCTTTAAGGCGCTAAATTGTCTACACTGGTCTAGAATTTGTGATCCTTCTGTCTTAGTCTCCCAGAGTGCTGAGATTATAAACATGTGCCACCATATCCTGCTTAACTTTGAACATTATTAATGAATTTTTAATAATCTGATGACTCACAAAATGTTTACGCTTATCTGTAGGTTATCTCATTTTTGAGGGAAAACTTCTAAGTATGTATAATATACAGTACTGTAGTTAGCAACAGTTTCCAATTAAATCCTAACTCTGAAACTACACAAGGGTTGACAGGTTTCTGTATTAGAAAATAGGCAATCGGCCCCTGGTCCATTTGACAAGCAATGTTCTAGATGCTCCTATTATTTTTGTTTCATGCTGAAATTAAGGTGCAACATAATCTCTTTTCTATGTCAAAATATCAGATATCTAACAGGGAGGTGCAGTGTGATACATGGAATAGTCCTGCTATCATGTACATTTGAATGATGTATACAAATGACATTAAGAATGCAATTAAAAAAAAAAAGGTAGTGACAGTACTCACCTGTAGTCATCTTTCCATTTTTTTTAAGTAGATCACATATAGTGGATGAATTCTCTCATTGTGAGAAGGTACTGCTCTGACCAAAAGGAGTTAAGAGAGCAAATTGACATTGTGCACCTATGCAACAATAAAAGTTGTCATCCATAAAAGTTGTCTTTCTCCTTGTCTGTTACCTTAGTGAAGAGTGCCCTACTTAGATTGTTGTTGAAGATTCAATTTTCATCTTTTGTCTAGGGAATGCTCCTCATGGAAATCATTTGGTATTCAAAGCAAACACTCACAACTGATGGGAAACTGATGGCAGCTCACATCATCCTGGGAGACCTTTAGGTACTTACACACTGATTTGCCAAATATGTTTACATTTAATTAAGAAAAACTAAACCAGGTGAAAGTTGTTGAATAGGAAATTCAATTGTTTGGAAATATGCATGTTCTCCAACAGACAAGAGAAGGAAATGAAATTAAAATACCATCTCATTAAAGGAAAATAGTTCACAAAGAAAGAAATGACAGTGCTCACTGCTGATGTTGTATTTTACCTCAAATGCAAGTTTATAGCTGCAATTGTAAATGAAATATTTAGTTGTTTTTACTTCATTTTAGGATCAGAAATGGACCTCAGAGACTTTGGAATGTGAGCAACCTTAACCTCCAGTCCCCTTTGTGGTCTTCTTCCTTTCTCCTCTTCTCCACCCTCCTCGGATTCTTTTTTCTTGGAATAAGTTTTCTTCCTTGGAATAAGTTTAGTCAGTAAATAGGCCTTAAATTCTGTTTGTGCTGCATATAGTAGCAAATTTTTTTTACCAAACATGCTATGGCTCTCAAACTGTTTTCCTATCTGAAAAAAAAGTATTGAGAGTAACTTTATCCCATAAAGTTTATCAGATGAAATAATCAATGTGAAAAGATTTTATTCTGATGCCAATATCTGCATATTATAACCACTGTGAGGGAATGGAATTCATATCATGGGCCTGAGGAAATTTAGAGAAGCCCCTTGTCTCTAAAAGAAAAAACTCTGCCTTGTAAAGTTCCATTTTGCCCTGTTGATAAAAATATTGAAGATAAGTAATTCTGATTTAGCAGGATTCTTAACTTGAATTAAGCAAGGCAGACAGGAAAGCCCAAAAGTCACCACCTTGTTTAGAAGATAGTTCAGAGGAACCCAATCAGGGTTTGCTTTCGGAGAGAACTTTGTCACCTGTAGTATGGTAAGGGGTGGAGGGAAGAGCAGCTAGTGCTGACTTCCAATACTCAGTCACCTCGGCAGATACCTTCCTGGGCAATGCTTAGCTTGAGATCATGGAATGGCCAGGAAATAAACATAGTGACATATAAACACACAGATACAAAACCGAACCATTTCCCCTGTGATTGATGCTGGGTCATCAGGAAAATGATGGCAGGGGTAGAGCCATGGGGTCTAGAAGGGTCATCAAGATCCCTCAGATGCCATGACTTGATAAATAGTTTATGAAGATCATGTCTTAGGTATAGGCTTGTTACCAGATGGTGTGTTCTGAGGGAATTCTTTCCAGGTTCTTGGTGTCCTAAACAAAGAACTGGACAAAACGCACCTGAAAGGTAGCAGGAATGTACATTTATTGAAGATTGGTAAGATTTATACTCTGCAAAGTGAAAGCAGACTGGGGAACAGACTCAGGGCACCTGAAGATAAGGGAAAGGGGTCCTTCCCCTCTGGAATTCCTTGATTGGCTTCTCTTTTATGCAAATAAAGCTTTGGAATGGTTATTCTGTCAAAGACTCTCTTGGCCTTATGCCAGATTTGAACTGTGTTATGGCTTTGCAACAGATGTAAATGGTGAGTTGAAAATACCACTCCCCCCTGCCTTTTTTTGATATCGGGGATCGAACTCATAACCTCACACCTGCCAGGCAGGCGCTTACCCCACTGAGCTAAATCCCTGAAATAAAATACCACTTTTCAGATCGGTTCCACATACAAAGCTCAGGAGCTGCGATCATCCTAAATCTTATATTCTGTGTAGGACCCCTCAGGCTCCATGATTCTGACAGATTTTGCCCAGTTGTTGAACCAGTCTGCCCCAGCCCTAATCTGTTTCAGGCTGAGAAGATAAGGTCATCATGCTGATGCTTGTATCCTTCGGTCTGCCTAACTATAGTTTATGAAGGTTCTAATCACTGTATCAGAGTCTTAGTTCTTCTCTTCCTTGACTAAAATGATTGAAGAAGAAGGGGTCATAAAAATTGTAATGAATTTGTAAAACTGCTGTGTGGTATCTGGTATCTTTGTAATCATAATCATGATGACAAATATTAACATGAGTGTAATTAAAACTTCACATAATAAAAGCTCTCTATAAGTAAAATAGCCCTTATTACCAGTTCTGATACTAGTGTCAAGGTGTTTTTTTAAGTACTTGCTAAGTTGATATGCCCATATTCCACTAAATGCTTTAACTTTTAATTGACTGATTTATGTCTTTGGTGAAATTTGACCACCAGGAGGCACTTTTTTGGACCTTTTAACATTACATTCATTCTTTTAAAAATGCAGTTTAGCTGGGCATGGTGGCTCACGCCTTTAGTCCCAGCACTCTGGAGACTGAGGCAGGAGGATCATTGTGAGTTCCAGACCAGCCTGGGCTACAAAGTGAGTTTAAGTCCAGCCTGAACTGCATAGTGAGACCCTGTCTCAGAAAATAGGGCCAGGACTTTTGAGCGAAAAGTAGTTTTCACAGGGTCATTTTCAGATTTCATTTTTAATGTGAAATGTTTTTTTGAAAATAATAGAGAAATCATAACAAAAAAAAGATAGTCATATAGCTGGTTTCTCTTGATTCATTGAGGGGAAAGTTTTGTGCTAATAATTTTCTGGACAATGTTTCATGTCTGTATCTTATAGCCTAAACAACTGCTGTGAATATAACAACATGCAATGTGTTGATTATTGTTACTCTCCTATTGGCCTGTTGTAAAATTCTGTTTTATGTTAATTTCTTAGTTTTTTTCTGTTTAAAAAAATTTTTAAAAAGTAGGGCCGGGGATTTAGCTCAGTAGCATATTGTGAGTTCAATCCCTGGTACCAACAAATAAAAAAATAAAAATAAAAATACAGTTCAGTACAGAGAACAGAGCCAGGGTAATTATCTCCTAGTTTTCATTTACATAGCTGTCACTCAGTGCCAGTGATTTTAGCAATGCAAAATCTGTTTATCTAAACTGGAATCCATTTAATACCACCAAAAACTCCTTCCTATGACTAACAATTGAAAGCAAGCTGAGTATAAGAAAAATGCAGCGTTACCTATGATAAGAGTCATGTTTGTGGCAATAGGAATTTCTTTTCTTCAGTATTGAAGAATTAAAAAAGAGATTTCAAAACATTAAGTGATTTTGTAATATTAATAGTGGAAAAAGTATCATTCTACATTTGAGCTTCCACAGAAGCCTTAGAAGATGGCAAATCAGCCATTTGGGTATTCTTGGCTCGCTTTTATTCCGTCTTTTGTCTTGTAAATGAAAGTTCCAAGAAGAGAGCTTTCCTTTAAAATAAAGCTTTTAAATTAACCTCAAAGAGGTTAAACTGCTAAATCAGATTACCTTGCCTCTGAGTTCTGTTGCTGGGGCTATATTGTCTTTTCTTGTCACCAGAGTCCTGACTTGGTTTGTTAGTTAGAATTTCTTGAAGTGCCTTGCTTTTGTAGAAATTCCACACATAAAGCATTCACTAAAATAATGTACATGCTAGTTGAGTAAAGAAAGGAAAGCATATATTATTATTGTTTCTTCTTCTTGTGGTACTGGAGGTTGAATTCAGGTATTTTCACACTAAGCTACATCCCTAACCCTTTTTTAAATTTTTACATTTGAGACAAGGTCTAGTTAAACTGCCCAGGCTGCCTCACTCACCCAGAATGCTGGAATCATAGGGAAGCAATATATCTGGCCAGCATTAAAGAAAGTCTCAGCTATCAGCTCCAATTCCTTTATGGCTGATGCTTGAATTCTTATAGAGGATTTGAAAACCTGGAAAATCTCCTTTCAATTATGTGAAATAGCTCCTACTTCAAAAAAATAGCTGTTCATTGGAATTCCAAATGCATATAAAAGCAGAAAAGGATATTTGATGAGAGCTGTATACCCATGATATTATTCAGGTTAGAGATTATCCCAGAATATATCACTTTCATTAAAATACTCTCAACATTGAGTGTTGGTCCATGGAGGGCCCACTGAAGAGGCCCAACTTGGCCTGGGAAAGTTCTTAATGTAACATCATAGAAAAACATTTCATGTATCAGTGAGAGGAATGGCAAATTTATGGGGCAGAGTTAAAAAGTAAGTGAAAGGAGGGGAGGGATTTCACATGGATGCGTTGAGAGAGGATTAGATTGGCCTGTCAAAAGAAGAAAGGAAACAGTGGGAAGTTGTGGGGTGGGCTGTAGTCCCATGGACCATTAGCTTAGTTTTAGTTTTGTAAGATGGCTCTGAAAAAATGATCTTATTGCTTGAGGGGGCAATTTAGACCCCTTAAAATTACTGTTTCTGTTGGGGAAGTCTCATCTTTGTAGTGAATCTCTTGGAATCCATGGTGATCATAGGATTAGGGCAATGATTAGCACTTTCTAGGTGCCCAGTGGTAGTTGAATGTTCCTGTAAATCTCTTATCTTGATTTCCTCAGTCTTGAAGAAAAATAGGTTACATAAATTTAGGGCTATTCAACCTTTTATTGCCAGGTTTTAGACAGATACTGTACTAAAACTGAGCTTCTTAGTGTACTTCTACAGTAGAGTACTTGTACTGTACTTCTTAAATGATTAACATGCTAAGTTTATATGATACTATGTGCTTACTCAGATTTGTAAGAGGAAAAAAAAAACAAAATGAAGGTCATGCTTTTGTTCAGTTTAGTGACCTTTTGGGCATCTATAAGCCCAAATAAAGAGATAAAGAGTCACTGTTTGTTTGTTTGTTTGTTTATAGCAAAAGCACTTTGTAAGTCTCTGACTGCCTCAGAACAAAATGTTGTTAATGCTGTTAATGAATAGTAGGTTAAAGGCTCAGAAATTTATTTGGCTTCTGTCCCCCTGGTGGTCTCTGTCTCAGAAGGATTTTGAGAAAATGACAGAAGCAGAACAAGATCTTTCTGACTTGCCCTTCCTTGGTCCCCTGAAGCAGATAATAAAGCCTGCTAAGGATGTTGACCTTCCTCTGAAGCAGACCATAGGAAATTCTCCTATAAGAGTTGGCCTCCCTGTGCCCAGAGGAAAGGAGCAGAACAGGGAAGCCCGAATATATAGATCTGCCTTTAGAACTGCACACACAATAGCTTCACTGCTGTAAAATTCCACTTTTCCGCACTTACTCATCCTTTCCCCCTAAGCTTTGCCATCCCTGATCCTGTCCCCCAGAAACCCTAATTCCTTGCACAGCTGTAAGGCTGTGTCATAAAAAAAAAAATTTTTTAAGCATCATGGTTCATTTCTAACCATATTTTTCGAGAACTTGACTTGGAGAATTATGATTAACTCCAATTTGTCTTTCTATTGTACATTTCTTAGTTGCTATTAGCTGAGTGAGCATAAGGGTGATAAAATGAAAATATAATAATCTCTTATATATGGTCCTAGTAGACTTACTGGTTAGAACCTTTAGCTCCCAGCACCATAACCACGTATGAGTTATATGAATACAAAGCATGAGGTTTCAGAAGATGTAAGACAGTCTACAATATTGAAGAGTGTACTTCTATAGAGATATAAACCACATCTTTTAAATTTCTACTACCTTGTGTTTTTTTAGTCAATCCAAATAGATAAAGATTTAATATTACTAATATATTTAATCTAACTAAATATATCCAAAATATTGGTCAACATGCAATCACATGATAGATAATTAATTAAGAAGCATTTATGCTTTCTGATCTGGGGATACAGTTCAGTGGTATAGCACTTGCTTTGTAAGCAAGAAACCCTAAGTTCCTTCCCTAGCGCTACAAAAACAAAAAAAGAAATACTTAAGGTAGTTTTTAAATATATGTGCTGCTGAATGAGTCACTTAATGTAGTTTTTAAAACAAAGTCTTTTAGATCTTGTGTACATGTTGTATTTGCGAGAGAAGTAATTCAGATGAGTCTTATTTCCTGCCAATACTTAGGATGTGACTGCAAAGACTCAGAAGAAGGAAAAAGAATTAGGAGCAGTGATATATTATGAAGGTGTCCACCTATACAGATGTCTGGTCTTATTAACTGTGACTGAGAACTAACAATCTGATGATGAAGGGAGGAAATTTTATCCATCACCATTGTATTCACTGCTGACACACCCTGCACTGGGTGACCCATACAAGAAGACCAGGCAGGTTCCACCAGGGTTTCTTCCACAGGCATCAAAGGAGCGTCTAGGCAAGAAGGGAGAGAACAAACTGAGATAGACCCCAAGCTGGGCGTTGTCAAAATACACCCCAGGAAAGTGAGCTAGAGAGAGAAAGAAAGAAATGCTAAAGTAGTGGCAGGAATAGGGGTGGGAGTTCTAGCATATGAGCAGCACAAGAGAATTCCCATATGAAAATCAATCCCTATTCTCAGGAAGCGGATAATATTGCTTAACAAAGTAAGTTCCATGAATTTAACCTTTGTGGAAATGTGTTCTTTATCATATAATTGTTATCACTTTAGAAGACTTTGTTTTTAAAGCAATTTTAGTTTCACAGCAAAATAGAATACAATGTATTTTTAACCTACACTTGTCCCCACATACATACATACAGTACCCCCCCACACCCAACTATAAAATCCCACAGCAGAATTGTTCATTTGTTACAAGGATGAACCCTCAGGAGTATCTCTATTTTTGTTATAGTCAGGGGTTACAGGGAGAACAACTGCATACAGGACACAGAATTTATAATACTGTTTTATGATGGTCACCTAGAGTTAAACACAAGAAAGTGCAGGAAAATCTGATCACAACACTAAAGACCCAGAATATTAAGCCAAAGGCCTGGATCCTACAGCAATATCCTGCATGAGTCCAGCTGAAGACCCAGTGCCCATGACAATGCCTCCCACAAATCCAACTGGAAATCTAAGAGCCCACAATAAGGACCCATGCCAGTTTGTTTTTTGAATTGGCTCTGGGTAGGCCCAAGGTCATCAGCAGAAGCTAGAAAGTCTATGCCAGCAGGGTTAAGGAGCTGCGCAGTAGGTTGAGGGTTCTATACTGGAGCCCAGAAGTCACGCTCAAAATAAGAACCAGGGCTGCCCTGAAGAGTACCATAGCCATCCTCGCGACAATGAGGTCCTGAGCTCCTCTGACAATGAGAACAGTTGAGTACATGCCAGGAAGCCAGCGTGACAAGCTTCTCCTGGAGATTTAACAGCATACATCTTCCCCTCTGGAACCAGTAAGTGATGCTCAATGTAAGAAGCAGAGCTCCACCAAAGTGAGCCATAGCCACTCTCAGCAACAAGATCCAGAGCTCCTCCAATGATAATGGCCGAACCCATATAGAGGAAGCCAGAATGACAAGTTCTTCAGGAGAACCAATGGCTCAAAACAGCAGCACTTAGGAGAAACCACAATGCCTCGCTCTTCTTCTCCACATCTCTATTTATGCTGGCAACTTTCCTCAGGTGGGCCATCTACACTCAGACCCATGCCACTTTAATTTAGCTGGTGTTAAGTTGACCACCAGTTTTTAATCCATAACACTACCACACAATATCTGTAATGTATATTAGGATTTACTCTCAGGGTGGTACATTCTGTGGGTATTCACATGTCTGATACATGTACACCCCATTAGAGCAGCACATGAACAAGTTTCACTGCTCTAAAATTCCACTGGGCCCCACTTACTCATCCTTCTCCCCTAAGCTCTGGCAAGCACTGATCCTTTTATTGTCCCCATAATTTGGTCTTCTGTAGAATGTCCTATATTGGAATCATATATTATACAGCATTTTCAGATTGACTTCTTTCACTTAATAAAATCTATTGGGGGCACAACTTCTTGTAATACATGACACTATAGTAGTATTCAAGCGTGAGGGATAACATGTAGCACTACAAATATTTATTTGTCCCAAGAATACTTCGGCAAAATTTATTTTCTGAGGCTTGTGCATCATACGTAATGATTTGGGAACAGTACAGTGTATGTTTGCTACTTACCATGTGTTCCAGGAAGCTGTAGCATCAACATCAGAGTGCAGAATCCCTGGCCTGTCTCAGATTTGATGAATGAGAAATTGAATTTTAACAGGCTGGCCAGTGATTCACACGCATTTTGGCTTCAGAGCACTGCACTGCAATGTGATTTATTCAAGTAATCCATTCTTTTAAAATGTCATGGTGATCACTATAAAATGGTAAATTGATTTCCAAAAATAAAATAGATACATTTAAAAATAAAGTAAAAGATAAAATAGATATAAAATACATGCATTTCTGAAAAGGGAATTACAACCTGAATGTTCAGCCATATGGACAACCTGCTATTGAGAGCAGTGTTCTTCAAATTGTTTGTTAGACACTGAATTTCATTGTTCAAAAGCAAATTCTTTGAGCCCAGCCCTCACTTGCTGACATCATAATTTCTTGAAGTCTGAGCATGTGACTTTTATACAAGATACCTGATAGTTAGTATACCTAATAAGGCTTGAGAACCACAATTTGAAGGAATTATGAAATCTATTGCATAAAGCCTTCTTTTATAGTTTGAATATAGCACTAACATATCATCTCAATGAGCTTTTATGTAAGTTTCTAATTTAAAAAATTCTTCTTGCTTTATTTATTCACTTACATTTTTTGTCTAATCTGTTTTGAGTGCCTACTATGTAAAAGACTCTGCTTAGATACTGGGCAATCCATGGTAAAATAAAATTCTCTTATCTAAGAATGCTCTTTCTGGTTGATCAATCATGGCCTCTAATTGACATAGTTTATATAACTTTATGTTATATAATGTGAAAAAGTTTCTGAGAGCCAAGTGGAGGCAGCCCTTGCTATGACCATGGATAGGCTCTTTGGGAAGAAAGACCATACCTATTTTATAAGCAATATGCACAACGCAGTTAGACCAGATTACCTTCATAAACTCTATCAGTTATGCTTTTCCTAGATATACTCTAAATGATGTATCAATACTTTGGTCACTTTTTTTTAAACAATTAAATATATTTTCACTTTCTTCACAAATAAATCAATAGTCCTTAAGTTGCTTAATCCTCTATTTCTCTTGCATGTTCCCCATGGCTTTTAGGTATTGTATGCAAATTCATACATTGTCCAACTGACAGTAGAATATGTTCCTGCAACCTGCATTTTTTATATGTACTTCTACCTTAGTGGGGCAAACATCACTGACTTAAACTGATCCTCCTACCCCTGATTGGAGACAGGTATACCTTGCTCACAATTGCTCACTTTGTAAGTCAAAAAGAAAGTTCAATGCATGAAATTTATATTCTATACTTTGAATGTTGCAAATAACTTTCTCACCTAGGAAATGGGTGGTTGCTAAAGAATGGAGAAGCTGAACATCTGGAAACTGTGGGCATGATTCTCGTGCCTCAGATGGGTGCAGGTGTTGCTTGAGTAGGAGGAAGAACATTTCTGATGACTAAGTGAACATGTCTGAGAAACCTTAGGACAACTCTTTGTTTAAACAACTTTAAGACAAAGTGTATTTCAATTATATAGTTTTCGTCTCTGTTTTCCTTCTGAATGTGGTTGACAAATATTTGTCAACTGACCACAGTGTATCATATTGTTTCATAGCATTTAATACTGCTTGGCACTTGATATTACTATTGCCTAGTACATTACCACAGTAAGAGGCTTTTTTACACAGAAATAAATTGCCACACAATGCTAATGTGGTGAGCAATTGTGACTGTCAACTTGAGAACAACCTAGGTGATTTTTAAAGTACCTTCCTGGATGTGTCTGGGTAGGTTACGGAGGGTGACTTTGGGGACTGTATCTGGTCCCTGAACCCTTGCTCTCTGATGCTGTTTCCCCATTCTGCTTCTGGTTGTTATGAAGTTAACAACTTTGCTCCACCCCACACTTCCACCATGATGTTTCTGTCTTGGAGTCCTGCAATGATAGACAGAAACTTCTGAAATTGAGAGCAAAAACTAATTCTTCCTCCTTTAAGTTATCTGTGCTAATTATTTGGTTCCAGCAATGAAAAGTTAACTAATTCAGCTAACCACATAGACAATCAACTACCATAAAATATCAAAGAAAAATATAGTACAGACTTTCCTATAAAATATGAACTGTATGGCAATATAGTTGACCACTGCTCTCAGCTTAATGAGCTTTGATCTTCACTTTGGCAGTAGCAAGACTGGCCAACCCCCTGGGCACAGAGGACCCTGTAAAAAGCTAGCAATATTCCAAGGTGCCTTAGAAAATGTTGCTAGTTCTTTTAAAATCAGAAGGAAGAAAATTCAAACTTTCAGTCTGAGGAAAATATTTGAATATGTAATATGAATACATTTATATGTATATCTCTGCAGTTGTGAATGCATTGTAAATTCAGCTGTAAAATATAATTTTTAGCATTCACTTATTTAGCAGTACTCAGGATTAAACGTTTGGTTACATGCATGCTAGGGAATCACTCTACTACTGAGCCATATCTCTAGTCTAATTTTTAACATTTTTAAAGGGAGGAAATGGCCCATGAAAGTAAAACTGCCAGAGTAAATGCAGGTCACAAAGTTGCTATGTTAGCAGAAACTGGCATTTCTTATTCCTACCTATGTTCTGGGGCCACCTCACCTTTTGTTGGCTAACACATTTCTTTCTAGGGATTTACATACTATTTTCCTGTGACTGCTGTCACAAAATACAAACTCTGTGACATAAAACAAGAGGGGTCAGTCCCCCCAAATGAATTAGTCAACAGTGTCAGTTCCTTCTGAGGGAGAATCAGCTTCTGATAATGGCTGAAGATTGTCTGTGTTTCTTGGCTTGCAGCTGTGTCACTTTAATCTCTTCCTCTGTCATCATAAGGATGTCTCCCTGTGTCTTTCTCCAAGTTTTCTTATATTATAGTACCATTCACACTGGAGCAGAGCTTTAGCCTAAGACCTCATCTCAACTTTAGTATCTTGGTAAAAAGTCATGTTTCTAAATTAAATCACATTTATATGACCTGGTGTCTTAGTTACTTTTCACTTGTTGCTGAGACAAAATACTTGATGCCCAAAATAAGGGAAGGAAAGGTTTATTTCTTACAGTTTCTAGGGAGTTTCAGTCCATACTTAGTTGGCTCCAAGGCAATGTGGCATGGCAGGGCTACCATTCATGGCCGCTGCAACTGCAAGGTGCACTGGAGAGAGAGAGAGAGAGAGAGAGAGAGAGAGAGAGAGAGAGAGAGAGAGAGTGGATGAGCAGAAGCAAGAGAGGAAGACCTGCCTCCTTTACACTGTATCTCAGCTTCACCCCTGGGTGGGTGCAGCACTCACATCATCAATCCTGGAGCTAGACAACAAACAGATTACAAGCAAGCGCCAGACTCAGCCCCATCAAAAGTATATGAGCACTTGGGGCTACATAGTATATCACCCAATACATTCCACCCCTGGACCCCCAAGGACTCATGTACATCCTTAATATAAAAGACATTTAGTCCATCTCCAAGAGTTGCCAAAGTCCTAACAGTTTCAGCACTGCTGAAAAGTCCAAGTCCTAAATCTCCTCCAAAATCTATGGCAAACTCTTAACTGTAACACCCTGTACAAATGAAAAGGAGGTTAAGCACTTCCAACATATAAAGGCACAGATAAACATTGCCATTCCAAAAGTTACAAACAGGGAAATACAAAGCATTATAACCAAAGCAAGTCCAAAATCCAGCAGGGCAAATATTAAGTCCTGGAGTTCTCCACTCAGCATCTGAAGCAATCTGGTGTGGTCACCTCCATTCTGGGACCTGGTGCGGCTGTGACCCTTTTGAAACCTCCTGTGGCTTCTGTCACCACTCCAGGATGTGGCACTCTGCAGCTTTTTCCTTGGAGCAAACTCTTTCACTTTTGTAGGCCTGAGGCTGCAAAGGGTGGGGCCCCTTTGCTTCCTGGGATGCCCCCAGGCCATCTTTTTTATTCCTTTGTTTCTTCTCAGCTCCATCTTTATAGTCCACAGCTTCCTGGCCAAACTCACGTTTTAAATCACCATGCTGGCTCTTTGCTCTTGATTCCCAGCATAAATCTGGCTAAGAGCCCCTAACAAGAGCCAAGCCACCATTTCAACATTTGGCTGCCTCGTAATTTCTCTTTGTAAACTAATCAATCCTTTGCCCTTAATCTCAGTCTCAGGCAAAGTTTCTGGGCACAGACAGAATGCAGACAAACTTTCTGCCAAGCCGTAACACACATCATGTGGAGTCCAACACCCAGTGCAGTCCTTCTTCCCAGCAGAAACCTCCTGAGCCTGGTCCTTACAGGTAGGCTTTCTATCAGCTTCCTGGTCTTCTGAACTCTGACCAGAAACTCCCATACAGAACAGCCTAAGCTTTTCCAGCTCTATGAGTGTAGGCGACATCTCCAAAACTTTCCAAACTCTTGCCGCAAGCCATTTCCAAAGGCTCTCGAACTGAATGGTCAGGAATAGTCATAGCAACTACCCTACTCCTCTGGTATCAAATTCTGTCTTAGTTACTTTTCACTTGTTGCCGAGACAAAATACCTGACATCCCAAATTAGGGAAGGAAAGGTTTATTTCTTACAGTTTCTTGGGAGTTTCAGTCCATACTTAGTTGGCTCCAAGGCAGTGTGGCATGGCGGGGTGGCCATTCATGGCCACTGCAACTGCAAGGTGCACTGGCAAGAGAGAGAGAGAGCAGAAGAGTGGAAGTGAGAAAGAGGAAGACCCACCTCCCTCACACTGTATCTCAGCTCCATCCCTGGGCAGGTGCAGCACTGACATTGCCAATCCCGGCACTAGACAACAAACAGATCACAAGCAAGGGCCAGACTCAGCCCCATCAAAGGTATATGAGGGCTTGGGGGCACATAGTATCACCCAGTACACCTGGATATTAGAAATTCAACCTGTCTTTCAACTATAACAATGTGCTAGCATGTGGTCTTCAGAAGGACCCCAAGCTCAGTGTGGTGGTGTGATGATATTGTTCTTGGGTATGTGGATTCTTCCTAGGGGTTGATGGTGTTGGAGACCCAGCTGGTTCTTCCCACAGAGGCTCTGGAACTTTCCAACAATGAAGACTCAAACCAGTGCAGTAGGCCTTCTCCTTTATGGGACAACTTGTCAACCTTTTTCCTCCTCCAACCTCTTCAGTTTTTGGGAAATCTTACCTCCTCCTTTTATTTTTTTTCAATACTGACGTTTCCTTAAATCCTCTTTTTGTCTTGTTTACAACAAACCTTTTTAACTCAAATCTTGGGTATTTAGCAATGGTAAAACCAGTTTTCTCTTATGTAGGTCAGGGGGAGTTTACTGATTAAAGCTTCCCGGGGAGAGAGGGGACATTCATGTCATCTTACTAAGCAACAAAGGAAAAGATATCAAATGAACCAACCAAATTTAACACAGTTTCTGTTCCCAAAGTTAAGCAAATGGATTGGGGACTCTCTGGTATCAGCCTCATGCTAAGGGGAGAGAAAAACTAATTTTTCCCAAGGTGAAAGATGATAAAAAAAAAAGGAGTTGGTATTTGAATGGGCCCTGAAGGTCAAATAAAATATTGCTGAGCTCCGAGAGATGACCTTTGGGGCAAGGCATTCTAAGCAAAGACCAAAGCATAAATTGAGGTGGAGAGTGTGACAACACAGTACTTGTCCTGTGTGATTGTGGGACTAATACGTTCAAGAGCAAAATAAAAACTTGACTAGGAAAAGCTGATTGTTAGAGGACAGCTTCCTGAAGTGTTTGTATTTGTTTCTGTTTTGGTAACGGGGATCAAGCTCACAACCTTACCCTTTCCAGGCAGATGCTTGTGCCACTGAACTAAATTCCCAGTCTTTCCTAAAGTGTTTTTGAAAACCATTCTCTAAAACTTACCTCTGCTCTAGAAAACTTGGCTGCATCACATTGATATTATCTTAGGAAGCAGTAAGAATATTCTAATTTCTATGGCTGCTGCAACAAATTACTACAACTCTAAAATAACATAAGTTTATAATTTTATTTTTGAGGTCAGAAGTAGAAATGGGTGACATGGAGCTAAACAAGACATTGGCAGGGCTATGATCTTTTAGGGAGTTTCTCAGGGAAATCTGCTTTCTTGCATTTTCCAGGTTTTAGAGGCTTCCCCTATCTCTTGGCGAATGACCTATCAATGATCAAAACCAGCTGTGGCTGGTTGGGTCTTTCTTATCACCCTCTGTCTTTTGCTTCACTTTCTACTTAGAGGAGTCCTTATGGTTATATTGAGTATACCTGGACCACCCAGGATACTGTCACCACCTCAGAGTAACCTTATTAGCCACCTTGATTCCATATTCATCATTTTCAAAAATTAGAATGCAGATACCACTGGAGAAAGGCAATATTTTGCATATCACAAAAAATGGCAATAGGAACTTGAGGCCAACACATCTCTTCAATGGGAACAGGTTAAGGGTTGGTTCAATTTAGAATTCAATATATATAGCATGGTTATGTGACTGTGGAGTTCCTCATTCATATGGAGCTGAAGGAAGAACTTGAGAAGTGTCTTCAAAACAAGACATTCCAGCTTCCCCAGAACCCTTCCTGATCGTCACTGCAAAGGCTGGGACACCTCCTCCCTGTGTTATGCATATTAATATGTGAAGATGTGTTGAGAACAGTTATTAGTTCACACTGTGCCCTTTTTCTCTTGCTTGTGTCTTCACTGGTATTATCTGTTGTTGGCCTTCTGACACATACAATATTTTAGTCTGCCTAAATCTTATTCTAGCATTGATTCCCTGTGTCTTTTTAGAAGCTTCATTACCTACAGACCTAGTTAGAGGGAATTATCAAGTGTCCATGACTAAGAAAATGGCATTTGCAGCTTCTTTGTTTAAAAGGCAAATTCCACTATGTGTAGTTACAAATAGTAGGAGTCTCTAGTATCAGAATGCAATGAGCAAACGTATTTATATCCTTTATATCTCACGACACCTACCTTGCAAACCTTACATGGTTAAGAGAATGCAGCTAGGTGACTACCTGTGCCTATTTGTCACTGCCTATACACCTCCTAATAATGACTAAATTGCAGCTTTTTGAGGCTGATCACCTACTTCATACCCTGAGCATAAGAGGGTGAAGGGAAAAGGCACGGACTATGTCAGTGTCCTGTCAGTCATATCAGAGAGCATGATGAGACCTGACACAATCCAGTGATTCAAGACCATGACTCATGCTGCCTTGTTTCCTGTGACAAATTGGGTAGCTCTGTAGGCAGCACTTGAATTGTTAACCGTCACCTCCACCTACAAGTCGTCCACCATCCAGTGGCCAGTAGGACTAATACTAAGAATTCAGTGTTCCACACATCTGTGCCCTTTAGAGGAATATCAGTTGCTTTAGTCTTCATATTCAAAGAAGTCTGACAGAATCCTGAATAAAATGCTTCTTTCAGGTCCTTATCACTTACTCCTGCTTATAAATGCTACTAGGACAAAACGATTTGTGTGTTCAAGATTCAAGGGCTTTTCTAACCCTGGGAGATTTGAAAAAGGGGATTAAATATGCCTTTAATAAAGCACTTTGGAGTATTTATCATCGTGGCACCTGTGTAAAAGAGGAACATCTCTCTGGCACTCAAGAAAGGGGAAAATGCACATTTATGAAAATGCATGCCCAGAAATGACTTTCATGTAAGAATAATTACTTGGTTTTTCACCAAGAGATTCTCATTTGTCTTCACACAGGTAGTGTAAACACCTGATGAGATGGCAGATAATAAAGCATAATTATTGAGCCACATCTCCTTGACCGTGTCACTCTAGGAAATATGTGGTTTGATTACATGAATTCTGAGTTAAATTCCAGAGCTACCCAAAGTAATGTGCTTGACCTCAGTCTGCCTCTCCCGTTTAATTTACTTCTGCTCCATTACCAAATGCCTAGTGCTGGCCAATCAACTCACCTTCCCCCAACATTTCTTAAACTCTCAAACACTGCTTTGACTCGTATCATCCTTGACTCCTCAGATGCCCTCCCCTGTATGCTCTGCCTGTATGGATAACAGAGCTTTCAATGATCAGCACAAATTCCATCTCTTACTTGAAAGCATTCCTGACCTCCATCTTCTTGAGAGCAGTTTTTCATCTGTAGAAATAATAATCCTTAGCACTATCCCTCTTTTCGTACCGATCTCCTGCCTTTAACCTCTTCTTTATTGTTAACTGATATGTAGGACCACAAACTCTTGACCCACGGAATTAGGCTATCTATAGACATTTTGAGACACTTTGAGACATTTCCTGCAGTATTTTAAAATTAGGATTTTTTAGAAATGTGGAAGTTTCGACCTTTGGAAGATTATAACAGCTCGAAGCATTGTGTCAATGTTTCAAAGTGGCAAACCTTGATTAGAATTGAGTCAGCCACCCTGTACATATAGACAAGGAAGGTTTTAGTTTGCTAACATCATTCCCTCCCCTTTAATTGTAGGCAAGCACTTTAACTTATTTATGCTACTCCATTAATGTTTCTCAGTGGCTATTGAAATAGCCTATAAACTAGCCTTTATTCCTCTTTTTGCTCTTTTTTTTAACCTCTCTCCTCATAGAACCTGGACTGATCTCTATGATCTTTAAAAACAGGGAGGGTGGGAGGAAAGGAGAGAGAGAGAGAGAAAGAGAGAGAAACTATGTAAGAGATTACTATCACTTCAGTGATTCCAATCCTTCCCTTTCACCCACAGATTTTCTGTTGATTTTGGAGAAAATGCAAAATTCCCGTCACCTCCTTCAGCTGAAATCCCTCTCCAATTCACTTGTTTTACCATTGTCCTTTCTTGTTGAACTTGCCAAACTATACACTCCTTAGCCATTTCTTTTTCTTAGATATTTGGTTTTCTTCCAAGTGTTTAGATGACTAGTTCCTTCCATCTTTTAGTCCTTAAGACTCCCTGGACCACCTCTTAAAAATCACCCCATTCTTATTCTCAAGTCATTCCTTGCCCTGTCTTCTACAGCTTGTCTAGTATGATCACAATTAAGTATTTGGAGAGCTATTTTTCCTTTTTCCAGTGCAGCAGCCCTGGGCTGTCTCTTCATTGCTGTTTTCCCAGGGCTGAGTTGAGTGCGGAGCAAATGGAGAACAGCTATCCTAAACTCAGGTTACTGAATACTTGCATCTGTCAGACTCCTACAATGTCACGTGACAGGTATTTGTGCCTTTTTCTGCCCAGTGGGTTTGGAAGCATCTTGTAAATGAACACTTGGTTTTGTTCATTAAAATAAACTAGCAAAGCAAAAGCAAAAGTAGGAAAGTTACAAAGCAGTAAGGCCTTTATAGATGCTTAGTAGAGACTTGATAAAAATGTGTACAAAGTGACTCAGAAGTGGATTAAAAGGCCAAACTGAAGAAACCTGTTAGCTTTATTAGTTTCAAAATGTTTAAATATTAATAGTTGAGGCTCGAAAAATAGAAAATCTAGACTTCTATTTTTGGCAAAGATGGAACAACAGGTACCACCTTCATCCTCTTGTCAGAGCCATCCTAAAAAAAGACAAAAGTGTAAGACAGTGGTTTTCAAGACACTGGACATCAAGCAACTAAGTACATACAGAGTTTTTGGAGGGATGGGAATGAATTGAAGTTTGATCCCTATTATTGCATCACTTTTTCACAAACAAATGAATGTAAAATGCTCAGTATAGGTACCACAGAAGTGCTAATTAGAACCACCTTGAAAAACTACTGCATCCCAATTTTAATCATTAAATTAAAAAAGCCTGGTCATAGCAAGTGTTTGTGTTGATATAATATGAATTCCTAGTGGAAATGTACAATAGAACTACTACTCTATAAAATGGTCTAACAATTTTTTTTTTAAAGTAAGACATTCAGGAGAAATTGAGTCATTTGTGAATTGCTGGTAGGAATGCAGAATGGTGTGGTTGCTATGGAAAGCAGTATGGCAGCTTATTTTAAACACAAAATTAGCATATGAACCACCAATTCCATTGCTAAGTATATACCAGGTACAGCAAAGTACAAACTCAAACATATTTGCATTGGCAGGAGCATTATGCACAATAGTCAAAGGGTGGAAACAGCCAAATATCTGTTATTGGATGAGTAGACCAAATGTGTCGCATACTTACAGTGGGATATTAGCCTTGAAATGGAATGTTATAACATGGGTGAACCTTCAAGCACTTTGAAATGTTAAATAAAACAGATGCGAAAGGATAAACAGTTTATGATTCCAACTACATGAAGTACCTAGAATAGTCAAATTCAAAATGGCAGAAAGTAAAATAGTAGTTGTCAGGGACTTGAGGTGGGGAAAGAGAAATGGGGAGTTTTTTAAATTAGTTTAAATTTTCAATTCAGGAGGACGGATAAGTTCTGGAGAAGGATGATGGCAACAGTTGTACAATAACGTGGGCATATTTAATACTACCGAGCTATGTACTTAAAATAGTTAAAAATAAATTTCACATATATATATTAAAAAGTTAGGCATTCTTTCATAATTATTTGCAGTCATTTCACTCCTAGATTTTTACACAGTAGAATAGAAAGATACCTTTATACAAAAACTGGTACAAAAATGTTCATAGCAGTTTGGCTTGTAAAAATCAAATACTGAGGGCCACAGAATGATCAATGAACAGGCAAATGGATTAGCAAATTTTAACTTGATCACACCATAAAAGAATGTTTAGCAATTAAAAGGAAGGCAGACATCAACTTTGGAAGATACTAAAATAATTATGCCAAATGAAAGAACAGGTGAAAATGGAGCTGGATGTGGTGGTGCATGTCTGTAATCCCGGCACTCAGGAGACTGAGTCAGGAGAGTCACCACAAGTTCCAGGTCAGCTCCAGTGACATAGTGAGTTCAAAGCTAGCCTGGACTACATGGCAAGACCCTGTGCTAAAAAACAAACAAACAGAAATAAAAAACAAAACATAAAAATGGAGTATTACTTTATGATACAATTTGTAAAAAGTGCTAGAAAATGTTTGAAAATATAATCTAAGCTATAGTATCAGAAGACAGAGAAACCATGACCTGCAAGCTAGTATGTGTGTATCAGAGGAATGTAGGGGCAGGTGACAGCAAGACAGGGTGGAATAGGAGTATGAAATGGCACTAGAAAACTATTGGTGTAGTAGATAAATCCATTATCTTGATTTTGGTGATCGTATCATAGATATAGACATGACAAAACATCAAATTGAAGGTTGAAATATGTGAGCTTTATTGTATAAAAATTATATTTCAATAAAAGGTGTTAAAAGTGGGAAGTCTAACATAATACTAATCCAACAATAGCCATATGTAAACTGGACCTCTAATCCAAAAGCCATTGTTATTTATGAAGGGCACAAACCAAGATGTGGCTCATAGCCATGGTAATTTGATCAAATGAAACCTGGAAACCACTGACTTTAGAAGATGGAATGTATTCAGTGTCCACGCTGCTTAATGAAAATTAATGATAATGATTTGGAATTTAATGGATTTCTTGCAGTCTTATTGAAACTTAATAGAAAATGATATAGTGTAATTTGAAATCCATTTAAATTATCCAAATGAATAATTAATATGTCTGTCATAAATTTAACTAGCATCTATTATTTAGAGCCAAATGATTCAGAATCAGGTTTACAAAAAGCTCTGTCTTTCTAGAAGTGTAATGTTAAAGTAATCTCTTTTTTTAGTTATCCTTGGGCAATTCTTAGAAGAAAAAACAGTCTGTGCTATACTTATTGAAAAAAATGTAGCAAGACATGTCCTGTTTTGTCTGACATTTATATAAAGGATATTCACAAATATCATCATCATCATATTTTTCTTTAGGTAGAAAAAATGTGAAATAAATACCTCTGTCCTCATCTTGCAAATGGAAAATTTTTAATCTCTGCTGGTTAGTTAAGGTAAAACCAGATCACTTCATCCAAAACTTGTCTCTTTCTGCTGTTTTACATTCTATTTTTGCCACTTTTAACTTCCCTCAAAATGTTAAGTTCCTTCTTACCTAATAATCCTTTTGAATGTTTTTTCTGACTAGGTTGTATTTCTTTTGATTTACTTGAGCTACCATCCTAAAATTCTATAAAAATCTGGACTCCAAATACCATTTCATAATGTTACACAAAATACTTTCCTTTATTAGCATGCAATTTGCTAGTATTAGGTGAGAATTATAATTTAGTGTATTAGTAGTAAGATGTACATACTAAGATATAGGAAGAAAATTACACCATTATTTAACTTATATCTGATTCCATTTTGTTTATTAATTTGGTTTGGTATATAGAACAGAATCTAGCACGAATAGAAATCAAGCAAATATGTGATGAAAATAAACTAATTAAACAAATTAAAACAGAGGATTTGGTGACTTAGCTAAACAAACTGAAGTAAGATTGCTAACACAGACTTGTAATCTGAGCCCTACCCATTAACCCATCCATCCTCTATCATTGATCAGTATTAAGAGAAATGTTAATCAATGATTTTGTATCTAAGGGAAGGATTTGTAAATGAATATTACATTTGAAGTGCCTGGCCTCCTAAAATAGGTAAAAGGTACTCACATAGATGTCAGCATCTATGGGAGTTATTTTCATAAGACAGGTTGTGAAACAATATGATCTTATACTTTAGATGATGATTTTGCTATTTAAAATGTATGTGCGCCTTCTGCTGGAGAGTAATATAGAATCTATACTTCATCTCTAAATGCATGGCTGATTAGGTAGCTATGGGAATAGGTAAGAAAATCTAATACTCTGTTTCACTACAGTGTCATAAGGTGTG
This sequence comes from Dasyprocta punctata, assembly GCA_004363535.1. Classification (NCBI taxonomy): domain Eukaryota; kingdom Metazoa; phylum Chordata; class Mammalia; order Rodentia; family Dasyproctidae; genus Dasyprocta; species Dasyprocta punctata. Next base: position 26,195 of record RJWM01007651.1, on the reverse strand, counting down.
AGTGTTAAAGGAGATATTAGATTAAAAGCACTTAGGAGAGTACAACCCAATAAGTTCATTATGTGCAATAATGTTCATTATTATTATTGCTCTTGTAGGAGAAAAGGAGATTTCCAATGCGTCTTCTGACATTTCCGTGGAATAAAGTGACAAATACTAAGCAGGAGAAAAGTCATACGAATTTATTTAACACTCAGAAGGAGAAATACCTTAGCCGGGGAGAGACACACAGGAATGTGATCACATACTAGCCTGATGTCATTTAGATACTTACGTGCCTTTTGGTGTAGGGGAGGAGAGTATGGGGCATGTATACAATTTTTGGTGGAATAGGAACTGATTTTTATGGGAAATGAATGAGCTTACAGAACATACAATAGCCTGGAACAAAATCTGTTGGGCCTGCAGAACAGATAGTGATTTGTAAAGGATTCTCTTTGGAACTGAAATAGAAGACAATTGTGTGAGACAAAAGTTTGGCCAGGTGTGTTGACAGGCTTCAATCTTTTCCCTGCAATATAACTTTAGTTAATGAAAGTTCAAAGAATGGACTAGAGTTGATTGCTTCTTTTGTGGCAGGTCCAGACATTAGGCACAAAAGGGAATTTTACAGACAACCTCTCTCCGCACTGGAAGGGGAAAACACAAGTGAAGGTCAGAAGAACCTTGACATTTAGCCTGGTTTTAAGGCTGTTTAACTTCTCCTGGATCAAACTTTTAAGAATGCCAAAAAATAACAAATTTTAGGAATATTCTTCTTGCATTCCAATTTAGAAACTCAGGGGTCTCAGTCAAACGTACTCTGGACAGACCTCGTCTTCTTAACAACTGAGAATTACTTTTAAAACCATGTCTTGGATCAAATTCCCCAGGAATTTGAATTTATTTATAGAGGTTAATAATTTGATGGCATTTCAAAGTGTTTTCTCAAAGGTATTATTGCGTGAGTAGCTAGTAGGAAGTGACTAGAAAAACTGTAACTACAATGGCAATACAAAAATAATTTTTAAAAAACACATACTTAAATCATGGACTTAGGGGGAGGATGAATCATTTTAAAATCTCCCAGTTCTGCTTTATCCTACTATTTTACAGATGAGACCATCAGAATCCAGTAAGTAACATACTCAAAGAAAACAAAGCAAGTCAAAACAAATCTGATATTACAATTTAGTCTTGTTCTTTCATTCTAGAGGTCTTTCCAATACCCAAATTAGTCTTCTAGTATAGTATTAGTTTCCCAAGACTGCCATAGAAAATCACCACAAACTGTGTGGAGCTGTGTTCCCCCCAAACAGTTCTGAAGGTTAGAAATCTGAAATTAACCCATCAGTAGAGCTGCACCCTTTTGGAGTCTGTGTTTTTTTATCCCCTAACTTTTGGGGGTTGCCCGCAATCCATGGTATTTCTCGTCTTGTAAATGATCAGTCTCTACCTTTAACTTGATATGGATTTCTTCTCTCTGTGCATCTGTGTCTCTGTGTCTTTCTCTAATGAGAACACCAGTCACGGGATTTCAGGTGCCCCTGAACGAGTATGATCTCCTATTCAAAGTGTGTCTACGAAGGCTCTGCTACTGAATAAGATCATATTCTGACATTCTAGTGGGATGTTATTCAATTTACAATACATACCACATTCTTTTGATTTGTTAAAATACAAAATGAAGATTTTCAAATCAAGTTTTCTCTGTTTTTCATTGTTATTTAGAGATAAATATCAAATGCACTAATATTTAGAAGTTTAGTGATTGATAGCTTGAAATAACCTATTAAAATGTCACCTAGGACTCTTGGGCTTAGAGGATCCCAGCTGAGCCTGCTGAGTAGCTAGGACTACAGGTATATACTTTGGTGCCCAATTTAAAAGGAACAACATTCATGAAAACATTGTAAAAATATAATGTATTTCTCTCATGCTAACAACCGATGTTTTCAGCTTCATTCTTTCTTGAGATCTTACTTCTTTCATAGCCTAGTCATATTCAAAATGTATTTGAAGGTTATGTTTTCCTCCTCAACTGCAGGTGGCTTTCTTATGGTCAATTGTGCCTGTGTCTGCTTTTCTAAGTCATTTAATTATTTTTTTCTCTATCCCTGAGAAATGATAAGTGGAATAAGGAGACCAACCATGCCAGTTGACCCAGGATGTTTCAAGTTTGGCATTTGGAACCTTCTATTGGGAAATCCCTCATGCTCAGGCAAACTGGGAAAGTTGGCCACCCTAGCAGATAGTATCAGGGGACAGTGACCAATCTAATGGGTGAAAGTGATGTTCAGGACTGTGTAGCATTTTCTTGCTAATTGATGGTATTTCTAAGATTTCATCCTTCTGGGAATTGCCTTACTAGACAGAACATTGATTAAAATGCAGAAATGTGATTGTCTTGCTGGGCCTGGGCAAAGTCACAGGTGTATTCAACCTGAGGCCCCAAGCTGCTTACTCTCTTTTTAAAAATTGTATAACAACAAATACAAAAAATACAGGAAGTTTTCTGATACTATATATACTATAGGAAATGCTTATATGTAGCTCTAGATGATTCATCTTCATTCAATGTGACTTTGGCATGCCAAAATGTTGGAATGTCTGACATGGTTTTGTACCATTGAATTGTAATGCTAATTGTGGATTTGACTACACGTAACTTTGTTCTCCCTTAAGCTGAAGAGCCATGCAATAGTGCATATGAACTGGGCAGGGGAGGGTAAGGGTAAGGTTTGCCTTTAGGTGAGATTGTTCTAGGTTCCTTGAATGATCTCATTCCATCACTGTACCTTTGTTTCTAAATTGTCAAATTACCCAAATCACTTGGGGAACACTGATGGAAAAAGAGATTTTTTTACTCCATCTCCAAAAGTTTAACAGGTCTCAGGTGGGGACTAGAAATTGTGTTCTTCAGGAAGTATCACAGATGATTCTGTGAATCAACAAATTTTGGGGAAACAAAGACATTTTTAAACTACTGAAATATTCAGTCAACAATTGAATTATCAAAAAAGAAACAAAGCATTAACTGGACAAATAACTGCTACAATAGAGACATTGACACTGGATTTAAAGGTACCCAAGTACAAAGCAACCCTGTGTGTGTGTGTGTGTGTGTGTCTGTGTGTGTGTGTGAACTTCAGTATTTTTAGTATTATGATTTCTTCCAAACTTTACCAGTCATCTAATTGCAAAATTATAAAACGATCAAAACTTATGCTCTTTTCTCAGCTTCGGCAAGCATAATAAGCTTAGGCACGGAGAACAGATGTTTATGATGGAGGGCAAGCCAAAGTCAACGAGCTATGTAGAGTAACCCTAACCCAAAGCAATTAAAATCTGACTGGGTAAGCCCAATTTAGCTAGAGTCTATGTCAATTTCCAACCCTACCAGATTCCCCTAGCCAAAGATGGTGTTTAAGGGAGGCGTTTCAGGAGCATTATTGCAATATGGGTAGGAGAGGGTGTCTCTCTGACTCTCAGAAAGGATGAAATTTTGGAGAAAAGCAAAAATCCAGAGAATGAGGAACTATGGGAAGTAATTTTGTCCAGAGGTCATGGCTTTAAAGGGAGTAACCTTTTATAGACACTTGAGGGAGGCTTATAGATAAGGAATGGCCTAGGTCTGGATGAGCACATGGAAAGGGTATGTGTCACAGCACCTGCTATGTTTTTTAGATGAACAGCTGTACAGCTGTATCCTCTCAGGGACTGCAGTTTGCCTGACATTGAGAATGTAGGGTTGTTTGTTGACAGAAGATCAGAAATGTTCAGGACCTGAGACCTCAGAACTACTGGCTACATAGCTACACAAGAAGTGGAAGCAGAGAAAACAAACGCAGTTTTCTTCTTAGTTAGGAAGAAAGATATTTCAGGCACTTTTTAATAATTTAATTTTTTTTTATCTAGAGTTTTATTATGTAGTCTATGCTAACCTTGAACTTGCTATGTAGCCCAGTCTGAGCTCAAACTTCTGATCTTCCTCAGTCTTCTCAATTTTGAGATTATAGGCAGGTACCCAAACCCTTGGCTCATTTTGGTCAGTAATTTAGAAATGGTTATAAAATGTAATCCCTTGAGGGAAGGAAAACTATGAAAGGCACAGAGCAAGACACAGAATAAAAAATGCTATTTCAAGACCTATCTAAAGAGCTGCATAAGAGGGGCAGATACAACCTTAAAGACACATTTTTAATGTAATTTAAAAGAGGACGTCAGACTCTAACGATGACCTACTGCCCCATGAGCCCGAAATAAAGACCTGTCAAGGATTCAGCTCATTCCAGATAGAAGACAAGCCACAGAGCCAGAGAGAGAATGTACCAGCTTTTTATACCAAACTAAGACATGAATGCAGCTTAAGTTTGAATTGGTGTTTTGCTTTTTGCTAACTTTTATTGAGCACATACTATTTATTGGCCATTACTAAGCTTTCTGGCTAAAGCTGTGGCAAGCATCATTTTGTTTATTTCTTTCAAATGATTTTTACCTGCTTAATTTTTACTATTTGACATATAAGAATACTCATACTGAGAGGAATGAATTAACTTGACTCAGATCAGTGACTGAGAAAAGAAAAGAACTCGGACTTAAATCTAGGTCTATCAAATGCCAAGCCAGTTGTTCTTATAGGTTCTTCTTTGGAGGTCATTGCATTATGGTTTCTGAATGATACAATATAGAAAGAACCCTGAAAACGGACGATAAAGAAGAAGTTGATAACAGAATCCTGACTGATGGTTCTGGTAGGATAATATTGAAGAGAAGAAGAAAAAGTGTGAAACATATTGGAGCGTAATAAAATTAAAGTGTATTTCTAGATCTAATTTTATTTATAGAAGTGGACTTACTTGCTCCGTAGGGTGAAGATTGTTCCTTGTGTTGCTTGACTATGGAGTGGATGGTAATTTGAAAAATGGGAAGAGAGCTTTAGGTCATAGTCCATAGAATAACATCTACACAAGCAAGCTCCTAGCTGGTTATAGACTCTCTAACTCTAATTCACTAAAATGTCATCAGAGAAAAAAGAGAAGGTAGAGTGCAATTCAATTATAATTCAACAAATACCTAATTGAGCTATGAAATAGACATTTTCTTTGAGAGGCTTAAAAACTCTTATATACTTTCATTTCAGTGAACTAATAGAAAGGGTTCCCAATTTAATACAGAAATTATATAAATCATTTATATAAATTCATTTTTTTTCCTAGTCCCCACCAATTTTAGAGTGTTAAATCAGCATTCTTCTAAAGACTTAGGAAAGTCTATATTACATTTTTTATACTACAGAGCAGTTAAAAACTCAGTCATAAACTTCAAATAAAATTCAGGCAAATGTTCAAATATGCTGTTTCAAATTGCTCCATCTACAAAATGGATCTGGCCACAATGGATCCTGAAACTTATGAAATGAAGAGGGTACAATAAAATGAATGATTGGTTAATGAAACATCTTTCTCTCATTCTCCCATGCAAGCAACCAGCTCTGTGGTCTCTGATTTCTTTGCACTAACATTGGCATTACAATGAAAGTAATCAGTAAATGAATATCTTAGGGCACTGAGCTGTTTACTGTTTCTAATGGTGCTTCACCAACTACTTAGGAATATCTGTGGCCTTGGTAAATTTCTAGAAGTATTTTTCAAACTACATATGTTAACTAGCTGACTCAACTGACTTGGAGAACTGAGTTGGTGAATTTCTAGAAGTATTTTCAAAACTATACATGTTTACTAGCTGACTCAGTTGACTGCTAAAAGATGCTCCATTTCCTTTCACTTAGAAAAAATAAAAAGAAGTGTTTGTCAGGTGAGAAAAAACACTCTGTACATTACAAAATTATGAAAGCATCAAGATACTAGCTAGATCACATAGGTTTAGATCGTAGGTTGGTAACCTATGAATAGTGTATCCTTGGGAAATTACTCGGTGTCTGCTTATCGCAAAACAGATACACTTATTCTACACCCTGTGATTGTTTTAGGAATTAAATGAGTTAATTGACACAAGAGGCTTAGGACTGTGCCTGGCATTTGACTATCCTTGAAAAACATTAACTATTACTTTTCTCACTTTAATTGGAACTGAGCTACTTTTCTACAGAGATATAAAATATTTTTCCACACCTTTTAAGGAACTGAAGAGAACGTTAAACATATCAAGCCTGATTTAAAGAGGAAACCAACAAGCCTGTCATGGATTTGATAGTATGCTAAATGAATGTAGGAACAGGGAAAATATATTTGGTACAAATATTTTAGTTTATTCAGGAATAGAACCTGTTACTGCGGTAACAGCCACACATCCGACTACAATGTGTTCATAAAATAAAAGGGAGAGTAGTCATAGAAACGACAAAGGGGAAATTGTACTCGCAGCAGATTTCCAAGTCTCTTGTTATTAAATAATAAACTGAGGCCCCATAAAATGGAAATGCATTTGAAGCATAAAATATGCAAGCTCTACTATACTAATTTAAATAAAGTCTAATTGCTTTCTATATTAAACAGGTAACCACTTTTTCTTCTACTGATGAGTTATAATAAATATCATCATTTAAATGAATAGAAAGATAATTAAGCTAAGAAAAGCTTTATCTTCATGGGCAGAAACCTCTCTGTTGACTAAAGATGGGTTGATCCGTAGCAGGTGCATGGTAGCTCCAATCTCAACTGGAAACCATGTAACATTGTGAAAGTTATTCTTTTTTAAAATCTTAAGTTTTCTTGGATCATAATTAGAAAAGATCTCTGTTGAAACAGCTTCACTATCTAGCAGCCAAGAAAAAAGGCTCTAAGGTATTCATTTGCACCTTAGCTTTACAGTTAATGTTTCTTAAGATTCTGGATCTTCTTCTGCACCTCAAATCTTTGCAATCTTGCAAACTGTTTAGAAATTTGGCCAATCCCCTTCTCTCTTTCCCTTAGTACTACACTCAGACAGATTTTACCAACAGATGAGACACAGAAAAATCAAACTTCATCTACTTAGCTCTGTCTAAGAAAATCCTAAGATTCAAGCCATAGCTTAAGGACAGGAAAGAAGCAGCTTTATATATTGAGAAACTAGGAAAATACTGATTTGATTATAAAAACTTATGCTTGCGTAAACATAGTTGTGCATGTATCACTGTGGTACAGTGCTTTTCATTCTTCCGGGAAGATAGCAAGAAGAGGAATAACTGGGTCAAATGGGACCTCTAGTTTTAGTTTTTTTAGTAATCTCCATGATAATTTCCACATGTTTGCGCCAGCCTACACTCCCACCAACAGTGGAGAAGGGTTCCTTTTTCCCCACAGCCCCACCAGCATTTGATATTGATTGATTTCTTGATAACAGATATTCTTTCTGGAGTGAGATGGAATCTCAGAGTCATTTTAATTTCTATCTCTCAAATGATCAGTGATGTTGAATATTTTTTCATGTATTCATTTGCCATTCGTACTTCTTCAGCTAGGAAGTATGTATTCATTTCAGATACCCATTTTTGGATTAGTCTTGAAATTTGGGGAAGTCTGATTTTTTTGAGTTCTTTTATACTCTAGATATTAGTCCTTTGTCTGAGGAATGGTTGGCAACATTTATTTTATTTAATTTTTAATTTTTTTTTGGCTACTGTAGGTTGTCACTTCACTCTGTTGATGATTTTTTTTTTGGTATGTAAAAACTTATTAATAAGATGAGATCCCAGTTGCTGATTGTTTGTAACATTTCCCAGGCAATCAGAGTTTTGTTCAAAATTTTTGCCTATACCTATGTCTTCATACCTATTTATCTTCCACCTGATTTAATCTTTGTGTTTTAATATTTAGATCTTTGATCCATTTTTATTTTTTACTTTTAAATTTTTATTATTTTTTAATTTTTAATTTAATTTGTATGGTGAAAGACATGGATCTAGTTTTAGTCCTCAGCATTTGGAAAGTCAGTTTTTCCAGCACCTTTTATTAAAGAGGCCATCTTTCTTCCAGTGAAGGTGTTTGGCACCGTTGTCAAAGATAAGTTGGCTGAGTATATTTAGTGTTGTTTCTACCTCTTCTAATCTGTTGCCCTGGTCAATATCATGCATTTTTTATATCACAGAATCTCTGTAGTATAATTTCAAGTCAGGGATTGTGATGCCCACTGCCTTGCCTTCGTTGCTCAGAATTGTTTGATATTCTAGGTCTCTTATGGTTCCAAATGAATTTTTGAATTGTTTTCTCTAATTCTGTGGAGTATGCTTTTGATATTTTGATAAGGACTCAATTAAATCTGCATAGCAATTTTGGGAGTTTGGCCATTTTTACTACACTGGTTCTTCCTACCTAAGAGCAAGGAATATCCTTCCATTTTCTGATGTCTTCTTTATTGCCTTTTTTTCAGAGTGCTATAGTTTTCAATGTAAAGATCTTTTACTTCTTTTGTGAGTTTGATTCCTAAGTATTTCATTTTTTGATCCTATTGTGAAAGATGTACTTTCCTTAATTTCTCTCTCAGTTTGTTATTTGTATATAGTAAGGCTATTCCCTTTCCCAAAAGGGCACCTGCCTAGGCAATTCCTTTACTACAACTATCTTTCATGATGATGTGTTGGCTAGTATTTATTTAGCACATATAATTGCCATGCAATAAATTCTTAGTAAGTACTATTCTAGTTTGATCCATAGTAGAAAGATATTCCTATAATTATTATTATGCTTTAGTAATGAAAAAGCTGAAGCTTACATAATTTTAATAATTATGGGAGTTATTGACAGCTCATAAGGTAACTATTAAGACCCTATCTCAGTCCATTTTGAGTTGCTATAACAAAATGTCTGAGACAGGTACTTTATAGTGAAAAAAGTTTTGCTTTGTTTTACTCTTGGAAGTAGAAAGTCCAAAGTTGGTGGCACCATGTGTTTATTCTCTGATGGGAACTTTCTGTTCTACATTGCAACATGGCAGTGGTATGAAAAAGCCAGTGAGTTATTTATGCATGACAGAAAAAACATTTGGAGTTATAGATTTGTAATGACCTACACTGGAGTAAACAATCCAGTGCTTTCAGACCTCCTCCACTCCTGGGAGACTGGCGTGAATCTCTGCCCATTACAGTGCCCCTATGATGTAAATACTTTCTATTAGTCCTTGCATCTCTAAGGTCTCACCACCTTAACACCAGGCACAGGAGGCAAAACTCTCAGCATATGCACCTTTGAGGGACAAACCATAGCATACCCTAACCCTATTTTTGTTTTTGTTGATTCCAACATCTATGTTCTTAATCTTTGTAACAGTTGAGTTCTCAAAGTTTGGTTCCCAAAAGGCTGTACCATCATCATGGCCTGTGAATTGCAAATGCAAATTCTCAGGCTGGAGCTTAGCGCAGCCCAGGTGTGGAGCGTTGCCTTGCAGGCATGTGGCCCTGCATCTGCTGCCTAGACCTGACCTGAAAAGCAATTTCAGGCTCACTATCAAACTGACTGAGTCAGAAAACCTGTGAGGGGAGCCAGGCTACCTGTGGGCTAGTAGATTCTACCAATCATTCTGTACAGGCTAAGGTTTGAGAAACTGAGAACCACTCTTTAAAAAATGAAAAATCTCTTTCTTAAAGTTTTAACAAATTGGTATATAAACTCAGCTGAACCTGATCTGTTTCATATAAGCCCATAGTTGGGAAATTTGTGTATTTCCTTGAAAGAAAAAAAGAAGTTGTCAAAAAGTTTGAAGAAAATCAGACATTCAAATTTCTGCCACATGTAGCATGAAACTCACAATCCTAACCATGTAAGAAGGCAGATGACATGGAGAAAATTGGTTTAACTTTGAGTGAAATGTGTGTGTGTGTGCGCACTCTCACGCGTGCATGCGCACATGGTTTTGTGACAGGTAGTATACAGATTAAGGAATTCTATTTATGCCTTTATTTCTGTAATGAAGTGCAGAGGTAAAAAGTAACCTTCATTATCCTGAGCATTTGTGACAGTTTATTACTTTTCAAAGGATTACAGCTATGCATATGCTAATAAATCTACAGTGGCATCCTTTTGCTTGTGAAGATGATGATATAACAAACACAAGCTGAATGTATAATAGTAGATGTACCATGATAAAAATAAAAGTAACAGAAATGTAATTCCCACCTAAGAAATGTCAATCAATACAAAGCTGAAATTCAGTTCAGAGGAAATATCATCCCTATAATAATCTGGCATAGTAACTTACAGGGAGTGTTTGAGAATTCCTAGACACATTAAAATACTTTCCACTAACTAGGGATTTGATCTGTGAGTGCTGATCTGTGTCTTATTTTTGGGTGATTTTTGTGAAGATATAAATTCATTATTTTCTATTTCATTCAATGTTTTGGAATGTTTATGAGGAGAAGCAGTTCCCTTGGCTATTTTAAGATAATGTCATTTTTTAAATGATACTTTCCACATTCAGAATTTTCTCTCCCATATTGAACACATAAAAATTGCTTTAAAAACACCTATTGGTGGATGCTGACGTTTCCCTCTTTAGTCAGGTCATTCTCTAGCTCATTGGCCTTCAGTTACTCTCAGAATGCCCTCTGCAGGGTCACATTCCTCACAGGGTCACATTCCAAGATTGCCAACTTATACAATAAATTTATCTGAAGTTCAAGTTTAACAAACTCAAAGATCTTTGTCTTGCAAGGAAGCTTAGAAATATTCTAGTTCCCATCTCTCTATAAATAGCAAAACTGAATACTGATGATGCTTTCTTGTAAGAGAAAATTCACTCTTTTCATGATGGAATGTTTCATGATTTCTGCCTCCCTAAAATCTTAACCTGATTCTCCACTTTTGTTATCTAGTGTCCAATGATGAATCCAATCCTTTGCTGAGTATTATCTCAGGATCAGACTAGTATCATGAGATTCCCTGGTCATCATGTTACAAATGTAGATGCTCAGATATTACTCTAAATCTCTACCTCAGAATCATGACTTTAAAAAAAATCCAGATTACAAATCAAAACTCTTCAAAATGTTATATCACATGCATGTATATAGAATGAAATTTTTTATGTTTAGATTGCTTCATAGATGTGTTCACACTGATACAATTAAGAGACTGAGCACATCACTACCCTCAAAATTTTCCTTATATCTTTATAGATTTCCTCATATCTCTTTATAGTTTTCCTTATATCTCTGTTACCAGAACCCCAGACAAACATCAGTTGTCTGCTATTAGATTAATTTCTACTTTCTAGGTTTTAAAATAAATGGAGCTTGACCGTCTATACTTTTTTAAAATTTTATTTTGAGACAAACGCTCACTGAATTGCCCATTGTGGCCTTCAACTTGTGATCGTCTTTTCTCAATCTTTCCAGCAGCGAAGTTTACAGGCATATACAATTACCTAACATGCTACTAATTGTTGATTGTCAAACATTGTGAATTTTATTTTTGGATACAGAATACTTTTGTTTTCACATATATTCTTGAACTTTGGTCTAGAATATGTTAAGTTAAAGACAGTTGATTTTTTTTTTTTTTTTTTCTGCACCAGGGATTGAACTCACAGCCTCGCGCCTGCCAGACAGGCACTTAAGCTGCTGAGCCAAACTCCCGGCCCTGGGTTTTTGAAGCAGGGTCTCACTATGCAGCTCAGGCCGGCCTTGCGCTTGCGTTGTAGCCCAGACCGGCCTCGAACTCACAACGCTCCGCCTACCTCAGCCTCCCGAGTGCTGGGATTAAAGGCGTGCGCCACCACGCCCGGCAAAGACAGTTGGATTTTTAAAAAATATTTCATTTAGCTTTGTCAGATGGTACTGTGTTATTGTTAAGCACAGAACTGATCTTTGCTCTTCTGTGGAAGAAAGTACTTTTCTGAGTCCCCTATCCATTGTTCCATGAATTGTGAGGATTTTCATGATGGTTAGTGGAAAGAGGGGCTAGATTCAGCATTGTAAAGCCTGTTGAAACTATCAGGTGGTTATGTTCTAGACCTTATGCAGCTACCAACACTCAAGAAGAGCAGTACTCAGTAATACACAGCGGTGAGAACGCTCAGATCTTCAGCCATCTGTTCTTTAGCTTAGTTTTCTTCTATGATATTCTGTCCAGTGAACACAAATTGACTTTTGTTCCCCTGAACCCTTAACTGTGTTTCCTCCATTTATGTCATCTTTTGGACTTTCTACATCTCTTTTGTATAAACACTTTCCATCTAGTAAACCGGGGGCAATCTTTCATTCTTGAGTTTTAGAGCTCACATTCCTTCATTGCCTGATGTCCAAAGTCTTCAAGCATGTTCTCCCACGTATTTTTCTACCTTTTACCTGTTGTAGGTAAGAATTCAACTAGCATGAAGTAGTATCTATTTGGCCATCTTGGCCAGAAGCAGAAATCATGCATATTAACATTTGAGAAGTGTTGCTTTTCCATGTGACATTTCTTTTGCCCTGCATGCGCATTTTCTTTCTTAGGCTGGCATTCTCAGATAATGCCACTAATGTCCTTTTGTAAGATCCCAATTCCTTTGCACATCCATTTTCTTAAATGCATGACAATTTAATCTCATCACTTCTTGATATTCCTATGATTGTCTTTCAGAAACACAGTGCAAGTCTTTCCATTTATTATGTTGACTAATTGTCATTCCATTTGTTTTAGCCCATAATTGAAAATGGTCAATACCCTTGGGGATAATATGCCATCATTTTATTTTACGTCTTACGGTTTCATATTACTTGAAAATAGAAGGTGCCAATTCATATCATCATTCAAATCACTGATAAAACACTGACCTAAGTAGCCCAGGGAACATTCCTTTGAGTTCTTGCAGACTGGCATTGATTCATAAATCAGTATTTTGCGTATATTCTTTTAATCAAATCAGAAATGTGCCTGCTGAATGACCACTCAACCTGTGTTTGTTTACAATGATGTGTTAAGCTTTTACTGAAAGCTTTAATGTATTCAGAAATGCTGTGTGTTTTTTTAATTTCTTTTTTTTATTTTTTTATTTAAGAGAAAAAAAGACACATATAAGAAAGACAAAAAAAAAGAGACAAACAAACGACTAGAGTAAACGCACAACAGTAACATTACAGGTTTACAAAACAGGATGATAGAAACTTGACAATGGTTGCAATATTGTGTATCATTATCTTCAAAATGGTTGTTTACATTAACAGATATAGACATGTAAAATTGATCCAATCACATAAGTATTAACTGTTCTTTCTCAATAACTGATACATTCAGCAGTATGTTCGTTTTAGTTATCTTACACATACATATATACAGATTTATATCTTTTCCTTTTCCCTTCCCTCTTTCTGCATTTTCCCTTCCCAATTACTTTTGCTCTTCGAGCTGCTTTTTACCCTTACATAGTATTTATTATAGATTTTGGATCATATATACTTTTTCAGTTTCTTACACTAGGGAGACAATACGGTATCTACACATGTGGGTTTGATTTATCTCACTTATGAGTATGGTCTCAAGTCGAGACCATTTACTTATAAAAGTCTCAATATAATATTTCTTAATAGCTGAGTAGTACTCCATTGTATAGAAATACCACATCTTTTTATCCATTCTTTGATTGATGAGCACTTGGGTTGTTTCCAAGATCTGGCTGTTACAAACTGGGTTGCTATAAACACGGATGCACAGATATCACTGTGGTATGATGTTTTCAATTCTTCTGGGAAAATGCCCAGAAGTGGGATAGCTGGGTTGAATGGGATCTCTAATCCTAGCTTCTTGAGGAATCTCCACACTGACTTCCACAGTGGTTGCACCAGTCTACACTCCCACCAACAGTGAAGAGGTGTTCCTTTTTCCCCACAGCCCCCTCCAGCATTTGTTGTTGCTTGAGTTTTTAATCTTGGCCATTCTTTCTGGAGTGAGATAGAATCTCAGTGTTGTTTTAATTTGTATTTCCCAAATGACCATTGATGTTGAACATTTTTTCATATATTTATTTGCTATTTGTATTTCTTTCTCTGAGAAGTGTGTATTCATCTCAGATACCCATTTTTGGATTGGGTCCTTGAATTTTAGGGGCCTGATTTCTTTTAAATCTTTATATGTTTTTGATAGAAGTCCCTTGTCTGATGGACATTGGCTAAGGTATCTTCCCAGTTGGTGGGTTTTCTTTTCATTCTGTTGGAGATTTCCTTTGACATGCAAAAACTTTTTAGTATGATGAGATCCCAGTTGTTGATTCTGGGAAGTGTTTCCCGTGCAGTTTGATTTTTGTTCATGAACTCTCTGCCTACTCCTATGTCATCAAGATTTTTACCTACTCTGTCTTCTAGTAAGTTTAGTGTCTCTGTTTTGATATTCAGATCTTTGATCCATTTTGACTTTATTTTAGTGCATGGTGATAGGCATGGATCTAGTTTTAGTTTACAGCATATGGAAAGCCAGTTTTTCTAGCACCATTTGTTAAAGAGGCTATCTTTCTTCCAATGTACATGTTTGGCCCCTTTGTCAAAGATGAGGTGGCTAAGTGTGTTTGTAGTTGTGGCTGTATCTTCTAATCTATTCCATTGATCTTCAGGTCTGTTTTGATTCCAGTACCATGCTGATTTTATCACAGTAGCTTTGTAGTATAGTTTCAAGTAGGGCATTGTGATGCCTCCTGCCTTACCTTTGTTGCTCAGAATTGCCTTTGCTATTCTAGGTCCTTTCTGGTTCCAGATGAATTTCAGGAATGCTTTCTCTAGTTCTGTGAGGTAGGCAAGTGATATTTTGATTGGGATTGCATTAAATCTGTATAATAATTTTGGGAGAATGGCTATATTCACGATGTTTGTTCTTCCTATCCATGAACTGGGAATATCTTTCCATTGCTGTGTGTTTTTAATACAAAAAAATGTGAATACAATGAAAATGTTAATGATAGTAGTCTTTTGATGGTAGGTTTAAAGATGCATTAGTCAGGTTTCTGTTGCTATAGAAAATACTTGGACACTTCCATTACCTCCAATAATGCCAAAAAATGTATTAACTCATTGATCAATTAAGCTATTGATGAAGTTCAGTCCCTCATGATCCAATCACTTTCAAAAGCCACCTCTGAACATTGATGCACTGAGGACCAACTCTTTAGCACGTGAGCTTTTGGTGGACATCTGTGATCTAAATCATAGCAACAGATGATCTTTATTTTTAAAAAATACTTTATGATATGAGACAATAAATTACAAAAAGTTTTCTTGTATTTTCAGCATTCTCTAATCTATCAGTGGGGTATCTTTCAGAGTAATATAAATGTATAAGTCTGTGGTGACTTTTAATTAGTTAATGCTTACTAATTCTAAATGATCATATTTTCATTTCAAAAGTCTTATAATCTGACCTTTTAATCACCCTTTCTAGAATATTTCCAACAGATATTTCTCTTCTTTAGAAATGTGGGAAGTATTGATCTCTCATCTTCCTGTTGAATATAATTTTTTAGATTGTACTACCTGAAGCTGATCAATTCCAATTTTGTGTTCTCAAACATTCCCAGAGCAAACTTCATCTGGTAAAAGTCACTGACACTGACACTCGTAGGTTGTGATTTCTTCCCATCTCTTCCCAGAACTTTCACTGATGTTTATTTTATCCAGTCCAATTTTCAGGCATTTTAAAAGTAACTACTTGACAGAGGCTTTTGAGATGGAATCAGTTGAAGAATTTCATTTCTATTCGGTTAATATTTGCTCAAAGTAATTGGCATAAAGACCTGTTTGACATTTTCATTTTTACTTTTATTATAGAAGTTCATATCAATACAGAGAGCTGAAGTTTCCCAAAAGATTTTCTCAAGTGTAGTTGTGACCATTAATGGTGTGCATTGATTTAGGAGAAGTGGGTGCTTTTAATTTCAGTCTGATTTTGTTCATGAGTATGAAATGTGACAAGGTTAAATTGCATAAGTTGATGTATTAGAGCTGTTAATATCATCTGTAATAAATTACACAAAATCTCAGTGGTACAATACCAAATGTATATAGTCTAATCAGGTGTTTTATAAACAGCCATTCCTATGAAGTGGCTTCTATTTTGTGGTATAGGAACCTTATAGGCTGTCTCCACATTACTCTGCATTTTCCTGGGCAAAAAAAGCAAAAAGACTCAAATTTCTAGTTCCAAGGATGGAAGAGAGGCTGGTACTCCTTCCACTAAGACTAAGAAGACAAAGAATTGGTCAATGGGTATCTAACCAGATATGCTAAAAGAAAAAGAGTGTGTTTTGATTGTGACTCCTACCATACAGATACTGTAGCACATTGCTAAGAGTTTCTAACATGTTTATATTTTTTATCTATACTTACCATATATTTTGTTTATTTGAATGCATTCTGTCACTCCGTTTTAGGAGTTAACACTAGTCTAATGTAGTAGGGCAGTGGTGGCAAACATATGGTACACATGCCTCAGCGGGCACACAGAGCTCTCCGTGTCAGCACATGAGCCAAGTCTCCCCAGCATGTCTTTAGCAGCTGAGCATCAGATCACAGTGCACCACAGACTGTGCTGTATTCAGGTTTGCTTGTAGTGTTAGCACTTTGCAATACATAAGTAGGCTTTGGGTTGCAGTTTGGGCATTTGATCCCTAAAAGGTTTGCCATCACTGCTGTAGGGTAATGAGTGGATGAAATTTCCCTCACTTGTCTATTGGTAGCCCTTCCTAATTTGGTGGCTGGATCAAGTGGTGTTTTACCCTCCCACTTAGACGCATCTTTAAATTTTTGTGATGTAGGAACGTTGCTTTCACTTCTTGTCATAGAAATTACACACAGGTACACACAGGTACACACTCACACACGCACACATTCTTATGCATATGGCTTCTAGTAAGTTAGCAGTATTTGATCAGTATTTGTGGTTGCTTTGTTCAGCGTCTTTTGTTTGTTTGTTTGTTTGTACCAGGAATCAAACTCAGGACCTTGCGCTTGCCAGTCAGGCACTTAGGCCACTGGGTTTTTCACTGTTTGGCTGTAAATTTCTTCAGGGCAAAAAATGTGGCAAGAGAAGAATTTAGCCTCTGGTTCATGAACTTTGTTATGTTTGTCTCTCAAAAAGGAGAAAGTTCTAGTAGCAGAGACACTCTAACCCAAGTGTTTCAGGGAAAATGTTGGGCAAATTCTCTTTCCTTTCTTTTCTGCTGTTATTTGTGAGAGACAGAGTTGCAGGAGAACTTTCTTTTGAGGTACTCACGAGGCTTTGAGAGTGTAGGCCTTTTCATGGTTTGTAGATATTTCTTTACCCCCACCAATTTTATTGAAATATAGTTAGCAAATATGAATTGTATATACTTCAGGTTTATAATTTAATTTCGTTTCTCCATGGTAATGAGTATGGAACCCAGTATTTTTGTACTAAACTATATCTCTAACAATTTTTTTTTATTTTGACATAGGGTCTTGCAAAGTCACTACATTGTCCAGTTTGCCCTAAAATTTGCAATCTTTCTGTCTCAGCCTCCCAAAGTACTGGAATTACAGGTGTGCACCACTATGTCTGACTTGCTTTGATGTTTGGATCCCATGTATAGATTGTGAAATTATTGCTACAGTGAAGTCCATTAGCATATGCTCTTTCTGTTTACATGTGTGCTGGGAACACTTAAGAGCTGCATCTTTAGCAGTTCTTTCTTTTCCTTTTTCTTCCTTTGGTCCCAGGGATTGGACCCAGGGCTTGCACGCAGTAGGAAAGTGCTCTGCCTTTGAACTGAACCGTCAGCCCATTTATCAGCAAAGTTTAGATACACAGTAAAGTATTAACTGAATCATCAGTGCTTTGTGTTAAATTTCTGAAACTCATTTATTTTGCAAAGCCACAGCATTTTACCATTGTATTATAGGCAGCTCAATTAGACAGAAACTAATGTACAACCAGAGAGAGACTGAGTCCTCAAAGAAGTCAGCACAAAAAAATAAAGGCATCAGAACTGTGGCTTGAGGCAAAACTAAAGAGCCCGGCCTCAGTTTGAAAAAGCAATAGCCAGGCCTGCAGGCCTCTCCAGAGATAAATGCCAGTTTGAGATTATACAGTAATTAACACCACCTAATCCAGTGAGCCCAGATAGGTATCAGACTCACAGGTGGGTAACCAAAACATCCCAACCCTTCCTTCTCAAAAACTGCTGCTCTTTCCAAGCACCCTTGCTATAAGATGTCTTTTCATATTATATCAATAAAGCTTTTTTTATTTAAGCAGAAAAAAAAGAAAAGACAGATATAAGAAAGGCAAAAAGCAAAACACACAAACAAACGACTAGAGTAAATGCACAACAGTAACATTACAGGTATACAAAACAGGATGATAGAAACTTGACAATGGTTGCAATATTGCGCATCATCTTTAAAATGGTTGTTTACATTAACAGATATAGACATGTAGAATTGATCTAATCATACCAGTATTAATTGTTCTTCCTCAATAATGAATACATTCAGCAGTGTGTTCATTTTAGTTATCTTACACATACATATATACAGATTTATATCTTTTCCTTTTCCCTTCCCTCTTTCTGCATTTTCTCTTCCCAGTTACTTTTGCTCTTCGAGCTGCTTTTTACCCTTACATAGTATTTATTATAGATTTTGGATCATATATACTTTTTCAGTTTCTTACACTAGGGAGACAATACGGTATTTACACATGTGGGTTTGATTTATCTCACTTATGAGTATGGCCTCAAGTCGTGTCCATTTACTTATAAAAGTCTCAATATAATATTTCTTAATAGCTGAGTAGTACTCCATTGTATAGAAATACCACATCTTTTTATCCATTCTTTGATTGATGGGCACTTGGGTAGTTTCCAAGATCTGGCTATTACAAACTGGGTTGCTATAAACACGGATGCACAGATATCACTGTGGTATGAAGTTTTCAGTTGTTCTGGGAAAATGCCCAGAAGTGGGATAGCTGGGTCGAATGGGATCTCCAATCCTAGCTTCTTGAGGAATCTCCACACTGACTTCCACAGTGGTTGCACCAGTCTACACTCCCACCAACAGTGGAGAAGAGTTCCTTTTTCCCCACAGCCCCTCCAGCATTTGTTGTTTGCTTGATCTTTTTAATGTTGGCCATTATTTCTGGAGTGAGATGGAATCTCAGTGTTGTTTTAATTTGCATTCCCCGAATAACCGCTGATGTTGAACATTTTTTCATATATTTATTTGCCATTTGTACTTCTTTCTCTGAGAAGTGTGTATTCATCTCAGATTATATCAATAAAGCTTAATGGCTATACTTATAAAACAATAGGGGGATTATAGTCTGACCCACATTGTACCTGCTTCATAATTTTCTGTATAAATTAACCTTGCCAAAGGGCTTCAGGGACCACTCATTCCAGGCCCCTCCTGAAAATCCTGGAGCTATACTTCTTCCTGTTCAAACTCTCCAAACGTCTTCTTTTGGTTTTCAACTTCATACTTTGATGTTTTGTGAGACCATGAGCTTGGCACGTTTGCCATTGAACAGGTTGGGAGTTGTACTTTTCCTATAGCACTTGGAGCAATGTCTAGTCTCAATCTCTGATAACCACAGTTCTACTCCACCACAAATCTTTCTCTGTTTGTTGGGGACATGAAGATTGACTCCATTTCTTGGCTATCATGAATAATGCTTCAACGAACATGGAATTATATGTATCTTCTCAAAATCCAGATTTTATTTCCTGTTTCTACTTTTATAATTTTGAGGAACTTCAGTACTGTTTTCCACAGTGTATGTAGAAGTTTCCATTCTCATTCAAAATGTGCAAGAGTATAGTTTATCCATACCATCAGCTCTTATCTTTGTCTAGTGATATCCATTTTAACAGGTGTGAGATGATATCACACGGTGATTTTGACCTGTGCTTCCCAGATGATTAGTGATATTGAGTACCCGTTCATATACCTGCTTGCCATCTGCATGTATTCTTCGACAACCATCTACTCAGGTTCTTTGTCCATTTTTAAAAACTCATGATTTGGTTTTTGGTGTTTCATTTTGCTATTGCATTGCACAAGTCCCTTATGAATTTTTTTTTTTTTGTACCAGAAGTCGAAATCATGACTTCATGCTCACGCAGCAGGTTCTGTGCTGCTGAGTTATATTCCCAGCCTTCCTTACGGACTTTGACACAGAATTAGGAGTTGATTTTAAAAGCAGCAGTGCTGCATGATTGGAAGAGTCAATGAGTTTGGTGAGCTGCAGCTACTTTCATTCCAAACTTGTCACGGACCTCTGTACCAAAAGCAGCATTTTTTTCAAGATGGGAAACCACACAAAGTTTTTAGCACTTTGCTTGCAGTGGAGGTTAATATGATGGGGTGATAGACTTTTCAGAATTTACTTTTGTTTTCTACCTTTTACAGAATTTGAGAGCAGCCATTTTTGTTATATTTTCTGGCTTGCAGGTTTTTTTTTTCATTTCTGGGATATGTACATATAGCACTACCCTTTAGGAGCCTAGACTATTGATGAAGGTAACCTTGTCATTTCTGAGAGGTTTGTTCTAGTATTTAATTCAGATAATGAGTGGGAAGTTAATTAAAGAGAGAGAACAGATCCCTTTTCAAGGATCCAGAGGCAAAATCTTTTCTGATCGCTAAAACTTTGGTTTGTACGAAAGAGCATTCATTGGATATGATAGCCTTTTCTTCAGTCATTCTCAGAAAATACTGTACTTATGTCATAAACATTGTTCTAAATAAATTTTGGAAAGTCAAAGTTATAGGATTGAAGGAATAGTTCTTATTCAGAAAGAAGGCAGGGAAGGACATGAAGAAAGAATGAATGAAAGAGAAAGAAACTCTGAAAGTAGAGATTTCAAATAAATACTGCTGTGGTATTTGAGTAGGTCTAGGTATAGAATTGGGAGTATTCCTTATCACACATCTATATTCATACTTACTAAAGTAATCTCTGGGGTCAGGGAAAGTTCAGTCTGTTGGTAAAATCTGCCTGCCATCTATTTTTCTTTTATTTTTTTGAAGTAAAACTTATTGGACAATAATTCATTTTGTATTAATCTATGGCTACTTTTTTTGTACAATGACCAAATTGAGTAATTGTGATACAGAGTCTATGTGGCCTGAAGAGCCAATTACTGTATTATTGTCCTGTCAGTTATAGTAAAAATTTGTCAACATCTGCTATATGCAAAGCAAATATCTAAGTATTAGACATTTTTTTAAGCCAAATCTTTTGAGAATTCCTAGAGATAACATACCACTGGGAAGTCTGTGTTGGATTTTAAAATTAGATCTATGATTCATTGGAGTCCTTCATTCCTATGCCTGTGCCTCTCACCAAAAGGGAACCAGAGTTATAGTCACTTACCCAAGGTCATACAGAGAATGACTGACAAGATCAGAATAAACTTCAAGGTCTCTTCATTTCAAGGCAGTTCTATAGAAGTTGATAAAGAAACTTTCCATCATGAATGAATAAATGATTCCTTTTGTCTAGTCTTTAACATGAATCCTTCAGAGTTTGGTAATTTGCTTCATATAGATTTACTTTGTTCAGATTTTTGGATTTTACTCCGAACTATTTTAATCTGTAGCAATTACAGAAAGACCTCAGTGTAAAGTGGACTCATTGTTTAATGATGATCCTGCAGGAATTTTTGAATCAGCATTATAAATTTGAGAGCCTTTTTCAATGAGAGAGTATCTTTATTGATTCCAAGGATGACTTTGTTCTCAAAAATCTATCTATCTTTATTTTGAACTTACTATGAGACCTCAGCTTTCAAATTCTACTGATGCCATTTGGACCTTGCTACATGATTATACTTCTGTTTGTCTGCACTTTCCTTATGACAAGGATTGGCAATGTGGGGATTTTGATGTTAAACTATTTCCGCTGGCATGAAAATGATCTTTATTCTGAGTTTAATGTGTCAGTGAAACAGACAACAGTTGAATATGTGTATTGACTTATTAGAATATTAAAGTCCTCCTCAGAAGTTTTATTTCCTATATTTTTAATTATCTCTGACTTAAATTGTTGTAT
The DNA here is from genome assembly GCA_004363535.1 of Dasyprocta punctata. NCBI lineage: Eukaryota > Metazoa > Chordata > Mammalia > Rodentia > Dasyproctidae > Dasyprocta > Dasyprocta punctata. The sequence continues at coordinate 4,239 of RJWM01007651.1, read as the reverse complement.
AGGATATGCTATGTACCCCCAAGTCCTCATACTTTTGATGGGGCTGAGTCTGATGCTTGTGATCAGTTTGTTGTCTAGCACCAGGATTAATGACATGACTGCTACACCCGCCCAGGGGTGGAGCTGAGATACAGTATAAGGGAAGGCGGGTCTTCCTCTTGCTTGCTTCCTGGCTTCTGCCCTCTCTCTCACCAGCGCGGATTGCGGCCTGTAGCTTGCAGCCGCCATGAAATGTAGCCCCGTCATCCCATGCCTTGGAGCCCACTTTATGGACTGAAACTCCCGAGAAACTGTAAGAATAAGCCTTTCCTTCCCTAACTTTGGGCGTCAGGTATTTTGTCTCGGCAATGAGCAAAAAGTAACTAAGACAATTGTCAAGCATAAGAGATAAACAAAGTAACAGATTGCACTCAAAGTTTTTTCCCGTTGATCTGAGAATCACTGAGTCATTGTCTTTTTATATAATGGAGCACATAACTCACAGTTGAATTAGCATCTGACAGTACAGAATTAGACACTGAGATTTTTCATTCTCATGTGTTGTGGTTTTTGCTTACAATGAGATGTATACCCAAAAAATCAATGTTTTGTCATTTAAACTAATGTTTGAATTGTTCATATTAAATAATAATTAATTAAAGTGTATGCTTACATTTTTGTTTTGCTGACCAAAAGAGGTGCAGATTATGATGCTTATAGGAAAAATAAATAGAAATTCTGAGGTATATTAAATTCATTTGTAGTAAATGAGAATTACAGGTTTAGGAAAACAAGTTTTACTACCCCACGTTTTGAAAATAAATTCATTTTTAATTGACAAAAATGGTATACATTTGTTACATACAGTGAAATGTTTTGAAATATATCTGTGCACTGTGGAATGGTTTAATTGAGCTAATTAACATATGCATTGCTTATTGTTTGTGGTGAAAATTTTATAATTACCCTCTTGACAATTTTCAAGATTGAAATTCATTGTTATTAACCACAGTCTTTATGCTATGCAGGAGAATTTATGAACATTCTTCTTCTATCAAATTGAAATTTTTTATCCTTTAAGCAATATTTTTCAACCTGTAGTAAACAAAGTTCTATTCTCTGCTTCTATTTCTTCTTTCCTTATTTTATATATTTTATTTTCCTTAAAGGTTCTGTTCCTCAGTTACACAAAGGCATGTACAGTTCTAGAAATTACATAAATAGATTATTATGGCATTATCATCCAGAGATCAAATAAATATTAAAATTTTGAAAGGAAACAGCTCACTTATGTCTATTAATTCTATAAGGAAACAGCTCACTCACTTTCATTTTTTCTACTTTTACTTGTTCATTAAACAAGTGATCATTGAGTGTTCATTATCTTTCAGGTCTCTGCTGAAATAAATGGTGAACCAATCCATATACTATCATTTCTCTTATAGCATATGGGATATATAGTGAGAAAGCAGATATTAATAAAATAATCCTACAAAAATAAATGTAGAATTGTATCCCAAGAGAAGTGTAATGGCAGAAACAATCAATGTTCCATAATTCTATTGATAAAGAAAAGATGTAACTGATGACTTGTTAGATGTGAAACATGCTGAGTGCATGGTCACACATCAAGGAACGAAGTCATGAACCAAAGAAAGAAGTTAGGAGAGTGTTATTGGAAATAAGAGGAAGGAGGCTTGTTCCTGGATTGACATGAAGGTTCCCGAGTGGGTGGCCATCAAGATTCTCTGTCAGAGGTAATTTGTGGAGCAAAGTCACAATGTGTGCACAGCATGAGTCAAACTACAATCACCCTATAGGATTACAAGTATAGCTAATATTGGTCCAGTAGGGAAATGTGTCATGTAGTAGGGGTATATGGAAAGAACAAAGGTATTTTTGGAAAAGGGTGGTTCATATTCTCTGGTCACCCACCTGGGTGTCTGATTCCTATCTGGACTTACTGGACCAGGTTGTGCTAATTAAAATGTTATCCCTTAGCAAGGCATGTAGGTCTGGGCATTGTATCTTTATCTTTCTTTAGAAGCACTCCCAGCCACAATTCCAATGTCCTTATTGTTTTGAGTGGATTTCCTTGAGGGTTACCTCTTTTTCTGACTGAATATTAATTTCTATCTAACTTTGCTGCCTATAATATTACAAAAATATATGCAAAGAAAACCTGACATAGTCTAGGGAGATCAACTCCTGTCTTCAGAATGCATTTGAGCTGGAAATTTACAGATTAACAGTGAAAAGTTAGTTAAAAGTGGGTAGGGGGGAGGGTAGGAGACTGCCCAAAGCAAAATAAACTAACTACATTACAAAAGTCCAATCACAGAAGGGTAGGAATCAGGGCTAATTCAAAGGTCTAGAAGATCATCAGCATAGATCGATATAAGAGGAAATAGGTAATCAAAGTAGGGAATATGTTGTACTGATATTTAGACTTTACTCATTAAGCAGTAGACAACCATTGAAGAGTTTTAATTTAAAAAAATACCATGGCTGGATTTGAGGTTTAAAAATACCACTCCCATAACTAGGGTGGAATTGGAGCAGGGGTAATAGCGAGAGGACGAAAGACATGAGAAGGGACATCCTCTTTGATAACTGTGGAATTTTCCATTGGCCTCACTTGTGTGACATTTTGTGAATTAGAAGACACCTCAAGTTAATGAAGGAGAAAAAGTAACCAGTATGAGTGTCTGCTCTGAATCAAAAGCCTAAGAGACATCAAACTGTTCAAAATTGAGATCATAAATACCTTGTAAAGAAGTTCCATTTTTCCAAGGTTTCCAAATTTGAGTGGGTCTCAAAGTCATACAACTCCCTACACAGAAACAAAATTTAAATCCACAAATTTCACTTATAAACGTATGTTTTAGTGCTACCGTCATCACCTAAAAACCCTATTAATGTAAACATTTAAATAGGAATCTATCACTAAGCAGATTATCCATAAAATCCATGATTTATTTTCAAGAGGTAATTGCTAGAAACCCAGAGGCAAGTTCAACCATAACTTGTGCAAATGCAGAGGGGAAACACGAAAATTCACTAAAATTGACTATTCATGTAATTTATATAGAAATGATTCTGCATAGAATACTGCAGTACATGAAACAAGATTTAGAAATGCACACATTAAGAAGTATGTAAAATGTCTTGTTGAGTTAGTAAGATTCCCTTTATAAATGTCTTTGCTGTCAGTATAATGTTTAATTCATCACCAATCAGATACCAGATGAATGAAAAATTCAATTGCATTGAAATAAAAAAGAAACTACTTGTTTATATTTGGTTAACAGTGTTCACGTTATGTAAGTTCTGTAGGATGTGAATAAAAGTATTATAAATTTATCCTATTTCATGATTTTAAACTTTCACTTTGAAATATTCATTATATTGTTTAACACATTAATTAAAAATATATATATATTTATGGGTATATACGTGCACACATTTTCTTAGAGATCACTGCTTTAATTTAAGAGATATTTGCAATTGAGGAAGTGAAAGTCTATAATACACAAGATCTAGAAGCAAAAGTTTCACCTTGTAGAAAAGTGATTGCTTGCAAATGTTTTAACTTTAAAAGAGTTCCCAAATGCTTTCATGTTTTAATTTGATCTTCAGCACAACCCTGTGAGACTGATTAGTTATTTTAAAATAAAATTCATTCTGAGCTGGAGGATAGATTGTATCCAATAATGAGAAAAACAATCCTACTCCAGTGGACAGCACAGCACATTTCTTAACAAACTTCCAGAGGGAATCATTGTGGGGCAGCGTCCAAATGTTGATATATGAGAAACCACTTCTGTATTCCTCTGCTGCAGGTCTGAAGAGATTGTAGCTGAGTAGCATATCTCAGCAATTCAGTCTTAAACAACTTTTCCTTTTTTAATGGAAATTGTTGAGTAGGGATCTGCTGCGGTCCAGCCGGGCTAGGTCCACAGAGTCCCTGAAGGTGAGCTGAGTGTTGGTGCTTGGAGAACAGACACACAAACAGCTCAGAGACTGCGTGAATCTGCTTCGTTTATTGCTTCTCTCTACTACTACTGTTACTAATACAATTACCCACTTGCAAACTCTAACAGAATAATTTGTACATTTTTTCTTGCAAGGGTTGAAAGTTTAGATAACAAGAAATGAGATCAACAGATGTTTCTATGGTTACATGGTTTTTATGGTTACATGATTTATCAGCATACATAGTTTGTCAGCATAGGCAGAAAGTTTATACTTAGTTAAAGA
>RJWM01007650.1:51376-76988 GCA_004363535.1 Dasyprocta punctata | reverse complement strand
ACTAATCACTTTCCTTATCATTTATCAGGAAAAAAATAAAACAAGCACAAAAGAAGCTAGTTCACAATATTTTTACCCACCTCCATGGGGTAGAGCATGTGCTCAGCATTTCCAGTTATAACTAAGAAGTTGAACTCCTTGACCAAGATACCAGATTTTGCTTATTTCCTATAAACTTCCCAATATTTTTTAGTAAACCTATTTTTACTTCTTACTGAGTCAGTCCAGCCAGCAATACCACATGTAATTGCTTTTAAAAATACCTCAATGTCGTATTTCTTCTCAACTGACCACAATTATTCTATATTTTAGGTCAAATTTCCTTGTAATTTTGAATGTTGTCTCCCTCTTTCCATTCTCCCTTCAATATCATCCAAGCAGATGTTTTTTGCTTTTTTTTTTTTTTTTTTTTTTGTTGCACCGGGGATTGAACTCACAACCTCGCGCATGCCTAACAGGCGCGTAAGCCGCTAGCCAAATTCCCGGCCGTCCAAGCAGATGTTGATCCCTACTATTTTACTTCAAGCTGTTAGCAAGATACTCAATAACCTTAATTTGCTTAACGTTTAGTCAATCATCAAAACTTATCCTCCTCAATTATCAGCACAATTTGATCCAGCAGAACACTGACTCTTCTTGAAAACACTTTCTTGGCTTCTAGGATACTATAGTTTCTGTTTTGCCTTGCATGCACTGGTTGTATTCCCAATATTACTTATAATTCATTCTCTTCTTTCCAATCTAAAGACATGGAAAACTCCAGAAGTCAATGAATATATTTTGTAGATTACACAGCAGTGTGAGGTATAAATATCATCTATTTTGTGACAGCTTTTAGAATTGTATATTCAGTTTAACAACCTTCCTAAACTTCTATGTACAGCTCCCCCTGCAATCACCTCAAACTTTACAAGTTCTAAATAAGACTTCTGACATTTCCTTCTATCAAGTTTGTTCCACTTAAAATGTTTCCCATCTCAATAAATGGTATCACCACATTTCCAGTTTTCTTTATCTAAAATGTTTGTCACTCTTGAGTCTTCTCCTAACCCAGTAAAATATTCCAGCAAATTCTGCACTCTCTACATTCTGGTAACTTCTCTCCATTACCACTGAAATTATTATTGTGAACTATTTACTTCCATTACTGCATTTCCTTTCTAACTTGTGTTGCTGTCTTCCTTCAGTGCTCATTAGCAGTGTTACTAATGCAAGTCGGATTCTATACAAAGGGTAGAAATTAAAAGATTTGCCTCCATCACTCTCTCCTCTTTGTTTTTCTCCAAAGCACTAAATGCACCTGGCATGTCATACATATTTTGTGGGGGGAAAAATAAACTTTGACTCTTTTAACTAAAAGATAAGCCCATTCTTACCATTTTCTTTAGCAATTAAAAGGGTATGTGGCACACCGAAAGTATTGCATCTGTTCAGAAGAACTGTGAACCAGTTTCAGTTTTGTACATTTTTCATCATGTGAAAAGATGAAAATGTAGAGGTTAAGTCTTATTTATTATGAGAAAAAATAGAGACATTTTAAGGTATTCTAGAGTCTTCAAAATATAAAAGACTGGTTCTTGAGTTGATAGGTTATCAATGATAACACATCAAAAAAGGAATCCAGTACTAAAAGTTAAGAAATTTTCAGAGAAGATTAAGATGTGTCTTTTATTTTTATTTGTTTATTTATTTATTTACTACAGAAAGAAAATAACAGTTAAAAATACAGTCAGAATACTGTAGGAGCTGCAAAGAAAGATGGACTCAACATAGTTTTGTTTTTTTAAATATAAAGAAAGCAAATCCACTTTAACCAATGAATAAAAGCAGAAAGATAAAAGTTTATATACATATATACATATACATAATAAAAAATTTACAAACTTATACAAAAATGTTTGCATAAGTTAATTGTTTCTAAATGTTAAATGAAAATATCTGTATATGGTAGCAACAAGAAGCAAATTCATGGGGGAATGTGGGAATGTCATATGAAAAGATGCAAGGTGATAAGTACACACATGAAGTTTATTTAACCTCCTTAATAACCAACTTAAGTTTAAGTCTTTCTGTCCATCACACTGACAATAATTAAAAACTGCAGGTTGCTTGGTATTTATACAGATTAGCCTGTTACTGTGCTCTGACAAAACAGCCTAACATGCTCAAGGTATAAAAACGTATGTTTTTGGAATACACATCATGAAAGGAACTCATATAGCACATAAAAAATATAGAATGTAGAATATAGATGAAGACAATAAATATTTGTTGAATAAATGCAATTAATTGTACATTAAAGTAGTTTATACAATCTGTTTTTGTCATCTCCTTTCCTAGGGGACGGAAAGTGGACTTTTTTATAAGTTAAATGGAAATGCCCTTGAACCGGTAAGCATCGAATGAGACACTGATTCTTTGAAAGATCACTGTGGCTTCTGTGTAAAGATTGCATGAAGGCAACAGAATCACAGTGATCCTTTAGGTGGTGGCCACACTCCTCTGAATGATCATGACCAACATGGTTTCTGTCAACACAGAAGAGAGGATCTCAGAATCTTTTGAGGAGTCTAATGTTGGAATTTGCTGTTGGAATAACTGTAAAAAAAGAGGAGTAGAAAACAAGAGCCAGCTTTTGCCCAAGAGAATGTTTCACAAACAACACAGCTGGGAATTGAGCCAGATTTTAATTAAATGTCTCATTCACTTTCCTGGTAGTAGATTGGAAAATGAAAGAAATTTCAGTTTCAATTTCTTCACTTACTTCATTCCCTTTAGGTGCATTGAGGTGGCCCTAGTGTAATGTGGGCTCATGGGCACATACTTTTATAAAAAGTGTACTAATTTTGGTTCAGCCTACTATCTATCCAAACTCCTTTTCCTTCCCAATCCTCCATACAACAGGTGTGATCAAATGCTCTTTAACTTTGTCTCAACTAAACCTTAGTCTGGTTTCATTCTGACTCTGGACCACTGCCCCTTTTCTTTAGGCATTCGTGTTAGAAAACTTGTAATTATTTGTCAGCCTACTCAAGACACATTTTCCAAACCTGTGAACAAATGAACCTAGTATATACATTCTTCTCAGGGGAGCATGGAATGTTCTCCAAAATAGACCACATACTAGCTCATATAATTTTCAAAAAGTTTCTTGTCAGTTTTACAACCCTGGAATATCTTTCTGAAGGACCTGATAGCTATCCATTTGAACGAGAATTTTGAAAAGAAGATAGAGCACTTATCTTCCAGTCTCTGTGGGAGGAGAACTAATTTTGCTGGATACTTTACCACATGCTGTATATGGAAGTACCTCGTACCTCCTGTCATAAAAAATGAGGAAGCTTACTTTTCTTTGGGTAACACCAGTTGGCAAACACAAATGGTCTATGATCTCTGCCAATTCAGTTCTTAAAAACTCTCCATCTCTGTGTTTCAGCGGAGGTGAGTTCAAACTATGACTGGTCTCTCTTATTGCAACATCTTTGTAAAAGTCTTCCTAGCCTAAATAACTTTTTGGTTGCTGTTATTTGGCTGGCTTTGGTGCAGCCACAGACTTTTGGGAACCCAACCAAAGGACAATTAGGTCAAAGATAGAATCAGTTTAGATTTAGTGAACATACGCATGATATAGCAGTTGTTTCTCAGTATGGCTCAGTTATGGTTGACAATGTTTCACAGGCCAATAAGGGCAGCATCAAGACTCAGACCTCAATTTCTTGGATGCTAAAGTCAATGGCCTAAATAATTTGTCTTACTACTTGTCCTCAGGTCAATAATTCATCAATAGACCTTTTTATTTTAAAAGCATGTTAGTGGTTCACTGGTAAGTTCCAGGTGTGTGAGAAGACACAATGAGCCATTTCTTTATGTGGCTCTTCATACAACTTCTCTTCCTATCTCCCACTTTTGCTGCTTCGTCCACACATTCTGTCCCACTCTTTGTGCCCAGTTGGCTAAGCCTTCACTCATGTTCTTCCTCCAGGCTAAAGTAGCTGAACTATGTTCTTACTAATTTCTAGCTAAATGGCATAAGAAGCTGATGATGACAATGGAAGAAAAAAAGAAAAACCTCTAAACAAGGATTTCAGGAACAAATAGTAATTGTTTCAAAAATATTTGAGTATAGATATCAAAAAAATTCTGAAATTTAAAAATATATACTAAAAAACCTCACATGAGATTGATAAATTTGGAAATAGCTCTAGAGTCTCTGTGACATAACTGATAACAAGTTTGAAGCAGAAACACTCTTTACTAACTAATAGCTAATAGTAAACATCTACGTCATTCATGCTGCAAGAAATACTGGATTATGTTTTCTTTCTCTAGAAACAAAGATATTATACGATTGTCATTATATGATTTGTTAATCAGAAATAATGAAAACTACATGTAAGAAAAAATATGGAAATAGATGACCATTTGATAACTTGTTTCTGGATTTAGTGATATTGCAGGAAATTTGTAATTCTCTGAATATCGCGTCATGCTGTGATTTCTGTGGTCACTTTTAGACTTAATTTAACAATTACAATTTTACCCTCTTTTATTTTCTAACTTTTAAAACCTGGATAAACCTAAGGCAGAGTCAGTGTGTCAGGCAGTGCTTTGGTAAATGTGGTTCCTTCTGGAAAAAGTTAGCTTACAAAAAGAAACTGGAGAAGGTGTCAGGTTTTACCATGACAGGATGTGTGCCTTTTGATTCTATGGAACTAGGCAGGGAGCAGAAAGTGTTTCAGACACAGTGAAAGTAGTTCTGGAAGGCTGAGAAGCCTGGAAACTATGGGACACTCTGTAAGGGGAGGCGGGTGTGCACTACCAAGACCTCAGGACAAGACTTCAGTGTCAGCTAGACAAGAGTCTTGTGAAGATAGATGGAAGGAAACCATCCGTGTACAATTAGTGATAACTGGGTCTATTTCAGGCTTTAATTCTGTCAGTGGATGCTATCAGATGGCATGTAATTATTCTTCAGAACATATTTAAAAATGGATTCAGTTACAACACAAACAAATGAGGACTTCTTAGAGTTCAAGTCGGTGAAGAAAGAATTTCAAGATCTTCAATTCTGTAAAAGCAGTGTATATTAGAAGAACCTTGCAAACAGCAGCACCATTTTTGTACACCATGCTTGTCTTTAAATTGAAATTATTTTCCAGGCTCGATATTTTTCTGTGACACATTTTATTTCCACTCTGGGAGAGCTTAAAGTATTATAAGCCTCAAAGTTAATATTATTCTGGACATTAATTGACCATCAGCCTGTTTGGTCATGAGGAAAACTAACACATTATCAAATATTAATAATGATCACAGCAAGACGCAGAAGACTGGAGAGAATATTAAATGATTCTGAGAAAACTCATTATAATTGTATTCAAAGAAAATTAAATTTCCAAAAGTTAAAATGTTCATAGATCTGAGTGGCTTTTGTTTGTGTTTATAATTCCTGTTATCATGGGGGCAAAGACACAGTTATTCCTCATTTCTAGTATATATAAACTTTAAAAGCAAATGCAATTCACCCCATGTGTCATTTTTCAGCACAAAACTTTTCATGTGTAAAAAACAGATATTTGGATATGATAATTTAAATTCATTTTTCAAATTAGTTGAAAAAGAAGTTTCAGGGTATTAAAAATAATAATACTAGGAATCTGAAATAATTGATTTTAATGCAGGGACATACTTTTCTAAGTTGAAGTAAGTCTTGTTTGATCTGATTATCTTCAAACTAATATCTAATCTTGTGATAGCATCTATGGTCTTGCAAACACATTTACACATCTTCTATTATATATTAATTACAAAAATTGATCAGATTTTTAATTCATTATCAGAATGTAGATGTATACATTTATATATAAGCCTGGAGAATTGTTGATGAAATTCTCTCTTTCTATGTCTCTATTTATTCATGTCTATAGATCATCACGTGAGAAAATTCCAGTGTCAAGCTACTCGGCCAGTTTCCTTGAGGTATGAGGAAAGACAGATGAATGAAAGAACTGAGCGATGTTCAAGAAAAAGTCAACTTTGCTGTACATCAGTCTCTCTGTTGCTCACTTTCTTTCCCTCTCTCTGCTTATTTGTATAAACATATGAATATGGAAACTGTCATTGGTTGAAATGCCTCTCAGAAATTGGTATTTTGAAATCTTAACCTCCAGTACCTCAGACTGATCTTATTTGGCATTGAGATTGTTGCAGATATTAGGGTCCCATGTAGACATAGTGCAGCAGGTAGGTCTCTAGTCCATCACTTAGCTGTTAGATTTCCAAATGTCTACATATAAGGCAATACATTTCTGTTTCCTTAAGCAACTTGGAATATGGAATGTTGTTATGAAAGTCCTGGAAAACACAAATGCAGATTTTGGTACTGGAACATAGGGTGTTAATATAACAAATACTAAAACATTTTAAAGTTAATTTAAAAGTAGGCCATGGTACAGGTTGGAGTAATTTTGAGATGATGATAGAAAATCCTAGAGAGTTTACTACTTTCACTCTATGTAGTATAGTTAATTCTGCTGAGGGATTACATGGAAATTGAGAACGCATTATTGAAAATTGAAAGAAAAATCATCCTTGTTATAAAAGTCAAAGAACTTGTAAGCCATGAACTTGAAAGATAAGAGAACCTCTAAGAAAAATATTGAGGCCAAAACCTGGTCTCTTGTTTCTGCTTATTGGACAATACAAAAACAGATAAACTGGAGAAGAAATCGCTAAACAAAGTACTTGTTGATGGAAAATTCTCAGCCTATGGAGACAGTGTGCTCTGGAAATAGGGCCAACAGTGTGTGTGAACAAAGTTTGGCTACAAAGATTAGCTACTCAGCTAAGACCAAGAAGTGAGGTGACTATCTACGAAACACCCGTGGAAAGATCTCTCGTCTGGTGTCTTAGTCTCCAGTGAAATTCACAGGGCTAACAAAATTTTGAGAATGATATTATTGGAAAAATAAAACAGAACACAAAATGAAACACTGCCAAGCTGGACTGAAAGGAATGCAGATGGGTTAAAATAATGGGCAAATGGCTCAGAAGCAGAGCCAGGGCAGCTGCTCAGGACTGAAGGGGCAGGGATACCACTTCAGGCCAGAGAAAAGAGTGCCAGCCACAAATAATCGTTCTTAAGGCTTAAACTCTTAATGGGATTTGCCCTCATGCATTGCCAACTACCTTTGCATTTGTGTTTTGTATCTTCCCTGTGTCTCCCTTTTGAGCAGAAATGTCTGTCTGGTGATGATAATTTGTTTTCTAGGTTTATTTTTTCAAAATGGGGGATTGAATCCTGGGCTTTTGCACTGAACTACATTGCAAGAACTTTGTATTTACTAATTTATTTTGAGACAGGGTCTTGCTAAATTGCTAAGTTGCCCAAGATGGGTCCAAAATTGTGATTCTCCTGCCTCAGTCTCCCACCATTAGAGGGATTATAGAGATTATAGGAATGCACAGCATATTTGAATTTGTCTTCTGGTTGCACAAGTCAACAGATGGGGGAATTTTGCCTTAGAATACAGTATATGTTGAACTTCAGTCATTCCTGATTTAGAAGATATTTATATGAGATTTAGCATTGATTCTAGAATTAGTTAAGTCTCCTGGGGATGTTGCAATGAGGTGAAGGTATTTTGCATGTGGACATGACATGACTTTAAGATGGAGGGTAGAGGTTTCTTATGGTTGGAGTTATTACTTCTACCCCTAAATAAAAGTTTTAAGACCTAGTGCCTCATAATGTGAGCTTATTTGGAAATAGGATCATTGTAGCATAAAATCATAGGAAGTATTACGGGTCCCTCATCCAATGTGATTTGTGTCCTAGGAAGATGGCCATGTGTGTTAGTTAGTTTCCCAACACTGCAACAAAATACATGAAATCCACAGCTCATCGAGGAGAGGTTTATTTTGACTCATGTTTCAAAGATTTCTGTCTATGCTCAGTGTGCAGAAGGCAATGCTAGAGGAAAGCTGCTCACTACAAAGCAGCCAGGAAGCAAAAAGAGGAGGAAGTTGCTGGGAAGAGAATACCCTTCTCACGTCTAGACTCTGGTGACTCCTTTAGCTGGCCTGACCTCCTCACGACACATTCAGGTATAATCTCATCAGTGAATTAATTAACGGAAGAGTATAGCACCCCCATGATGCAATCCCCTTTCGTAAACCACTGTCAACACAAATGTTTGGGGAACATTCTGGGTCTAAACCATAAGACTGTATGAAGATAAAGTCCCACAGGAGAAGCACTTTGTGAGGACCAAGTAGAGAAATTGGAGGTAAACAGCTGCAGACGCCAACCACCGCCAGTCATTTACCACACACTTGAAGAGGCAAAGAAAGAGTCCTTTTAGGATTTCAGAAAGAGCTCACACTTCTAATAACTTGATTTTAGATTTCCAGTCTCCAGACCTGTGAGCTAACATATTACACTTTTAAGTCACCAATATGTAGTGCTTTGCGACAGCAGCCCATATGTTCTTTTATTCTTTCTTATTTTTAAAGCAGTACAAGTAACATGATGTATGACGGCTGACATGTACGCTCAGTGGCAGAAACTAATAGGAGAAAATGGGAAGTATGACGAGGAAAACAGGGAATGCTCTTCCAAGCGTGGCCAGCCTTTCATCTTGCCAGCATTGCACTGAGTGAAGAGCAATTGTCTTGAGCTGCATATAGAATATGTAATGTAGTTAATGTATAGAAGTAGCATGGCTTCCTTTTGAAATATTTTTCATTATGAAATTTTGAAAGGAGAACAAGTAGCCTCCAGGCCACAGGTCACACATGCCTGCCATGGCTCTTATAGTTTTCCTCGATCATGGGGATTTGGATGTCAACCTTCCAGTTTTTCCAGATAAACTGAAAAGTTGAAATTTAAAATAGATTGTCATTATGTTATATCATCAGTTAAGTCAGGACCATGCTCAGATTAAACAGTACTGGTTTCAGTGAGTATCTGGTCATTAATTTGTAAACTCCAAAGCTGGTGTTTAAGGAGTACATCATGAAAATAATACTAGACCATAGCTGATATCAGTTTGCTTGTACTGTTCATCTGTGATTATTTTTCTAAACTTTTAAGTGTCCAAGTAGAATTTTTTAGCATTTTAATCATCCATAAATGCAATTCAGTGTAATTAGAGAAGCATGTGATTCTCCTTGCCTAAAGTTTTGCTGCTTATTTTTATGATTTCAGGATAATGTAATTTTTATTTTGATTATTAAAATATTTTCAACATCACCACCTTACCATCCTTTTCAGCTGGTGAAAAAAAGATATATGAAAGACTAATAAATGATCAATGTTACCCAGAGAATTCTGGCGAATAACATCTGTACTTAATGTTTGTGTTTTACTTATAATAAGGCTCAACAATTTTTTGATTCTGTTTTTGTTTTGAGCTATACTGCTGAAATCACAACTAAATCTATTTTAGACACATTCCATAGATTTTAGTAAATGTAGCATAATTTCTTTCTTATCCAATTTTGATGTTTCTTTTAATTTTCAGAACTGTATATGTGAAAACTTTAGAAAAACATATTGAAAATTCCATTTAGACTGAAGAAAGCAGTGATTGCGAATGGCTTCCTATCAAGAACAAATTGCTGTCATCTAATATGACCTCATTCACAAACATCATTGAAGGTAATTTCTTGTTAAAAATTACCTATTCATTCCTCCAGTATTCAACGGAGGAAGATTCTATTCTTCTTCAAGAGGAAAAAAAAACTAATTGGCAGTGTGATTTTCAGTAATAGGGAAAATTTATAAGGCTAAATTGTAGTTCTGTAAGCAATTAGTATTCAAAGCACACAAATGAAAAAGGTTAAATATAAATTCAATTTTTCTATTTTCAGTTGTTTAGGGTAAATCCTTGTATAGCTGCAGCATTCTGTTTTGGTTTTAAACTCATTATTCTAATAAATCAGCTTTTATTCATGTGAATATTGATTCAGGTTTACTTCTGGAAAAGAGAGAAAATACACTTAAGGAAATCAAAGAATTTACAGCCTTTAGTAAAGGGAAGAAAATAAATGAAGAGAATATAAAACCAAATCCCCATACAAAAGGTATTTATACTATGTTTGAATAATACTTTGTAAATGAAAACATACTATTTGTAATATTTGTAAAAAGAGAATAACATTTGTAGAAATTTATTTTCAATGCCTTCATAATTACTGGGGGGGGAGTTTATGGATTTTTCTCAGAAGGTGTCAACTTCTTTCTGTCTGGTCTCCTGCAAACTATTGGTAATTAACAGCCTGCTAACAGCTGGTCTAAAACTTCCATGCCTCTAGTTTCCATGAGTGTCACCCAACACAACCCTTGTTTCAAGTACCCAGATTCACCATAGAGAAAGAAAGCCGTGTCTCCTTGCCCACTTGCTGATCTCTGTTTATCAGTACCACTAAAATTATTTTTGAAATACAATTTACAAATGCTTTTGTGCTTTTAATTGCAAAAAACATACTCATGAAAATAGCATCCTTCTAAAAATGTATGTTTATATGTAGCATGAGTTTATGATTATGTTTATCTTTAAAAATCACAAGAATAAAAAGGAATTTGTTCTAAGATTTTGGTATCATTTTCTACCATTCTGTATTGATTCTCTATAACTCCTTCCACACCACACCTATAGCCTAGAGAAGAGCTGCAAACTTCGTGTGTTTGTTCATTCGTTTGTTTGTTTGTTTTGAGGGACTGCTGTCGCCATTTCTCCCACCTACCTTCTCAGTCATAAGGAGGCTGCACCATGAATGTAAAGAAATATTTTTTCATCAACCTAGAGTTTATTCTTTAGGGGTTAAAATATTTGTGTGAAGGAAGTAATAGAGGAAGTAGAGTGTGGGGTTAAGACTTGTCTTGCTACATCACTGATCTTATGTTCAAGTGTCTATCTCAGGACTATAGAAAGATCCGTCTGGGCATGTTCACAAGGCAACTTATGAGCCTGAACTCTTGTGCAAAGTGCTGCCTGTGATGTGGGGAGGACCGTATTTTGGAAAACAAATGAGTAATGTGGTATAACTCAAAATGTGAAGATAATGACATAATTATACTCCTGGGACATTTACAATGCTTGTCATGCACGAAAATGTTTTTATGCCCCAGGAGAGCGATTAATGCATTTCATATGATAATCATAGTTGCTTTTTAGAGATAAGAAACAAAATTATTTGAAATGGATATTATACCAAGAGATAAAGAAGACAGTTAAGCAACATAAAAACTATGAGCACCACTAAAGAAGTTAAAACTAATTTTGTTATAAGCTTATTAAATTTTGATTTAACTAATTTAATATTATTTAATACCTTCCCAATAAATTAAACTGTGATTCACATTTATAATAAACGACAATTATGCAAAAACTATTTAATTACTAGCCTCAAAATCTGTCGCTATTTTTCTGCATTTCTCTCCATAATATTGTCAATACACGGTGCTGCCTAAAGTTTTTGTGATTGCTTGCTGAGAACATTGTAAATCTCCTGTAGCTTCTTTGGTGGAAATCTTTCTATCTTATCTAGAGCATTTCTCATGACTGCAGGACATAAAGTATTCTTGAGAGAGGAGTAGAAAACTGTATAAACAAATGTTTTTCTGAAAGAAAGGCCGTGGATTTTGTAAGCAATTTTCCCACTTGCTCGTATAGATTTATTTTTCATTATTACTCAACAGTGTAATTCAAAAAGAAATTCATGTGGCTTACTTCTGTTACATTCAATGTTTGTCTACCTGTGTGTCTTCATTTCTACTGTTCTGTATAACTCTGTATACATTATGCAATAATTTTTATTAGTCAATGAACCTTTACATCCATTATGCCAATGGGTTTTGAAAATGTACTTTTAGAGACCTCACTTAACTTCCTTGTTAGAGAAAGAGTACATTGTTTAAAAACTGGAACTTGCAAGACTGATTCAAAATAAATGCTTGCATAATGGATTGCTCTTAAAAAATTTTACTAATTGCTCAATGACTCAACCTTTACTCCTTGGAATACTGGTATCATTATACAGGTTGTTTTAAAAATTACAGACAGGTAAAGTATTTTTTTTTAATTAAATAGATGTAAATTAGGTCAGACTTAGTTGTAGACAAACATAATCAAAATGATAGTTTTGTGAAACTGACAATAAATATCTTACCCATAATGTCAAGTTCTTTCTGTGCATTTTAGCAATTCCAAATTTTATTAGTATGTGTTTATGACACATAATAATTACACTCATTTTGAGAAATTAGTACATATATAATATGTCTTGATCATCTCTGATCACTTTGCACTACCATCCTCTCTCTCCTTACCCAGATCCCTGTTCCAAATTCCAAGAGATCTACCTCTTTGCCCCCTATCTTCCTGCCTATATTTTGCTCTTTAACGGAGTATACTTTGGATTTTTTGTATAAGAGAAATGATGTGATATTTAACCTTCTGAATCTGATTTATTTCACTCAATACAGTAGTCTCAAAATTCATCTACTCTTAAAGGTTGGAGCTGTGTGACACAAAGTAGGTCATCAGTTCTAGCTGAGAATTGAACCAGGTATGAGAGTGCGCACATGTAATCCCAATACTCTGGGAGGCTGAAACAGGAGAATCACAAATCTGAGCCCAACCTAGGCAGTTTAGCAACTTAGGGAGGTCCTGTCCCTCCAAAAAATCAACAAGGAGCTGGGTATGTGTCTTAATGTTAAGGCCCTGTGTTTGATTTCCAGTACCACAGACACACAAAAAAGAAGTTCAGATGTAAGGTGACCCCTTATTTGTCCTCACGTAATTACATTAACACCTTCATGAAAGATTCTTGTTTTAAAAAAATTATTTTTATTAGTATTTTTGTAGTGCATCATATTTATATTCATCTCAGAGATTAGATACATACTTAACACATCTATGATTATTTTCCTCACATTCTCCTTCCCCTTCCACCCACATTCATCTCTAGAACACTTTCCCACTTGTAAATGATCTATTTTCCTGTTTCTTATGAAGGAGTTTTTCCAGAACATTTGCAGTAGGTCTGAAGGAAGAACACTAGATGCTGCAGTCATCAAAGTGGGGGACAGGGCTCACTGTGGAGAAGGGCACATCACAGTAATGGCCATCGACCTCGGTGTTGCTCTACAGACACCCCGTATTCTTAGATCTAGTGGACAAGGATACTGTAGAACCTGAGGAAACATCATTTTTGAAATTTCCTCACTTCACCAAGAGAAGCACTTTCTATCAATTTTCCCAAAAATAGACATCTCCAATAGAAATTTCAGTAATGTTAGTAAAAATACTCAAGTACACAACTCTGGATTGTTGACTTCTTACTTGCACATTTCAAATGCTACCCATAGTTTCATCAGACTGTGCATATGCAAATGTTGGCTGTTTGTTTTTAAAGCAATTTTTCACACAGAATATGCAAATGGCAAAGGCAAATGAAAGAGTATCTGAGTGTTGAATATTCAATGTACTAATTAATAAAATAAGCAAATTGGCAAACAATTATTGTATAGGTCTGGAAAAGAAGGTGACAAAGTAGTACACAAGAGACTTCTCTCATATTAACAAAGAGAAGCCACAGTGAGAGAGAGTTCATGACTCTGTGAGGGGAAACAAGAGTAACATCAAAGTACTCTAAGAATAGAAAGGTAGTCATAGGTCACAGCCATTTCATAGGATTGGGGAGGACCAGTTGGCAGACATGCTGATGACAGGTATCTGGAATGAAAGGGAAAATTGGAAGAAGTAATATATCAAGTTTCTTGCAATATTGCATTTTTATGATAGTGATACTAAAGTCTTCTTGTAACAGAAATGGAAATTATTGATTAAATTGACCCAAACTTACACCAGCATAGACTCTTTTCTGTGCTTTTTTTAAAATAGAGGTTGATAGTACTTTTACTTGCAGATATAGGAACTGACAGAGACATTGTTACTATATTACTATACCAAGGTAAAGGAAATTTAAATTTAACAAAATCTAAGTACATTTTCTTCTATATAGTTATACATAAGGCTCTATCTTTATATCTATCTAGGAATAGACAGGACCCACTGAACTAGGTTTTAAGACATTTTCTTTTGTCAAAACTCTCCAACTAATTTCAACTGATTAGATTCAATGCATAGTAATATAGAAACAAAGAAAATATTCATTTAACCCATTTTTGAAAAATAACAAAAAGTTTTCCTAGACTGGTTTGAAAACCTGAGTCTTAAAACATGTTGGGGTTGACCAGGGCAAGAGAAGAGGCAGACAGTGGACAGGGAGGGCATTGGAGAACAGGTAAGAGAAATCTGAAGAAAAGTAAAATAAAAAAGCAAGCAGTTTCAGCAAGGAAACAGTGGTAATAAAGAGCACAATGGGGGAGAGGGGACAAGAAGTATAAAAGAGCTAAAATCAGAGTATCTGAAAATATCAAAAATGTAAGAGGCCAGGATTCATAGAAAATGCAGTCTTAGGCTGAAACAGAGTCATGTAAAGCACATTCTTCAGTACAATTGTTATCTGCATTCAGGTGTTTAAATGTAATAGGAGTAATCACATTGGAAAATAGTTAATTTTATCTTGCTAAGCTAAGTAAGCATATCCTCTTTGGCTCACAAATTTCGCTAAGTTTTCTAGAGTGAAACTGTATTCATGTTCAGAGAAGGCTAAACTATTAACTCTAGAGGAAATTTTAGCTCCTGACACCTCCAAACAGTAAACAAAGAATAATTCATACTCAGATAAGCATAATATCTCACAATATAAGACTATTTACCAAGCCCTTTTATATGATATCACATGTCCAGGCTTTAATAAAAAACTTATAGCCTGAAAACCACTAGCAAACATATTAGAACTGGATTCAGATATGATACAGATTTTAGAATTATCAGAGCAAGAATTTTTTTTTTTTTTGTACTGAGGATAGAACTCATGACCTTATGCTTGCCAGTTGGGTGCTTATGCCACTGAGCTAAATCCCCAGCCCCAGAGCAAGAATTCAAAATGGCTATGATAATATCTGAAAGTTTAGAAGGGAAAAAGTGGACAACATGAAAAACAATGTGGATAAACACAAAATGGAAAACTCAAAAAATTGTAAAAAGGAGATGCTAGACATCAACAAGAATATATAAGAAATGAAAATACTTGACAAAGATCAGAAGGTTGGACACAGCCAAGGAGACAGACAGAGATGATGAAGACACATCATTAGAAACTTCCAAAAATGAAAAGGAAAGGAAATAATAATGCAACAGAATATTGAAAATGTTGTAGACAGCTAGAACTGCAATATGCACATATTGCATACAGCGGAAACAAAAATTTGCTAAACACATTATATTTATAGTACAGAAATCAAAGAGACAAGATTTAAAGAACTAAAAGAAAAAATAGCATAACAGAAATAATGTAAGAATGACATTGCTTTAATATATGACATCATGAAACCTAAATTTTCAGTTGACAAAAACTAAAATTATATCCTTAGTTCTATGTCAGAAAGATCCAACAGTATTCTGAGAGAATGCTCCTCAAATAATTATCTTTCTACTGATTGGATTACTGCAAAATTGGTTATTCGGCTGTTATTTTTTAGTACTACCTACTAACTTCTGATGCAGTCTTCCAAGATGAATCTAAGGACATTTTTTAAAAATATAAAACAGATTTCTTTTTACAATGGAGTTTAGAGTGCAGAAAAGAGTGTAAGCTATACATTTCTCACACTTCTGCATTATAAATAGAGTCTGACTTTGATCTTACATAGGACAGAGATTTATACAATTTTTCAAGGTGACATTTGATAAAGCAATTTTCTGCATAATAAATGTCAGGCACATGGGGGAAAAATGTCAAAAGCTAAGGACATCTAGATTTTAAATTCAGTCTTTCATCCAAACTATGAAACTTCATCTCATACAATTTCTGATAACAGTTTCCAAACAGTAATGTAATAGATATTACTTTAAGTGCAAACTATTGTGAAGGGAATCCAATTTATTGGTTCACTTCATTTGTTGATACTGCAAGCCCAGGTGCTGTAATTGCTGAAGAAAGATTAAGAGAATAATATGATCTGACTCTGGGGATCAAATGAAGTTTTATGGCAAGTTCAAGGAAAAAGGAAAGCATAAGTTTACTTACGCAATTTTAAACTTGTTTTCACTTGCTTTTGCATGTTTTAACTCACTTAAATTTTCTCATATGCTATTTTGTGAACTTTGAGAGGTAGTAAGATATAAGAGTTTAGTAAGTTTCATAGTTCTCGGTATTTTATTGCTGAATAAATTTATATTCAAAATTTCCTGAAGTAGACTTTTAGGTTCACTGCTTTCTGAAATGAAGCTCAGAATTTACGTGGGTCTCATGGTAACTTAAGCTAGACTACTTGAAAAATAGCTGGATGACAGCAAATATTTACTCCTGATTAGTGAAATAGATATTTTAGGGCAATTTTCTTTTCAGAGTATTTCACCAAAAGTAATTTATAAACTGTTGCCATTGATTAATTCAAATTGTCTATGTCCAACTGAGAGAAATATTATTTCATTAGCTTCTACCACTGACAGCCAATACACGATCATGTCTCTTATAGAAATTAGAGTGGATCATGAGGTTATTAAGTATTTTAAAATAGGAACGATCTTCTTTGAAATCAGAACATATTAAAAAAGAAATTATTAATAACTTCACTCCTTTAAATGGGTTTTTAAAATTCAAGACAATGACAAGTTTTTCTACAAAGTGTGTAGTGTAACTATTTCAAATTCTCTTTTAAAGTATTAAAATAGAAACTTACTATATGTCGTATACATTTGTTTGTATGAGTTTGCATTGTTCACTTTCTATCAATATATTTTTAATGTGTATTGACAGACTCAATTGATATGTTCTGTATATATTTCAAACTCTTTTGGTGGGAAGGTCGCTATGTACCATACTTTAATTCTTGGAACAAAATGAATGGCTGATATAACTCACAGCTAGGTAAGTGTAGGATTTTGAATTATGCAAAATGATGTATTCCTAGAATAAAAATCACTTTTGTGTTTTTGCTTCTTATTTCCAGCTAGAGCACAAATTCTGGGATATATGAAGAAAATTGGTTATGTAATTTTGATAATCATTTTCATCGTTAGTCTTGCTGTATTATAACTAAAATATTCTTAATATTTTTTATACTGAATTTACATTATAATAAAGATTAACATACAGGAATTTAAAACATCCTTAAACATATGACAATGAAAATCATCATGCTTGATAACTGTACAATAAAATTTGACTGATAGTTCAGCACCAGAGTGGCATGTAAAAAGAAATGCAAGGATAAAATATGCAGAAACAACTGAAATGAACAAATGATTCTTTTTTTACTTAAAAGGCAAAAAAGAGAGAAAGGAAAAACAAAAAGCAAAAGACACAAACAAACAACAACAACAAATCCAAAACAATAACAATATAGGCTTTCAAAATAAGACAACAGATATTTAACAATGGTTGTTATATTGACTATTGTCATTTTCAAAAGGGTTGTTTGGATTACCAGATATAGACTTGAAAAATTGATTTAATCATACGAGTATTAGCTATTCTTTTCCAAGAACTAATAGAATTAGTAGTGTAGTCATTTTAGTTCTTATGTGTATATAAATATAGATAGATGGATAAACAAATACAAAATTATATCTTTTTTCTTATCTTTCCTTCTTTCCTCCTTTCCTCTATCCTGGTTGCTTTTCACCTTTGAGGAGTTTCTTGGCCTTACACAATATATATTGTAGATTTTGGATCTTATTTGCTCTTTCAATTTCTTACACTAGGGAGACAATATGGTATTTGCACACGTGAGTTTGATTTATTTCACTTATGAGTATGGTCTCAAGTCGCATTCATTTACTTGTAAAAGCCTCGATGCAATCTTTCTCTATAGCTGAGTAGTGCTCCACTGTATAAAAATACCATGTCATTTTTATCCATTCCTCAGTTGGTGGGTATTTGGATTGTTTCCAAGATCTGGCTACTACAAATTGTGCAGCTATAAACATGAGTGCACATGTATCTCTGTGGCATGATGTTTTCAGTTCTTCTGGGGATACCCAGAAGGGGAAACCTGGGTTAAATTGAACCTCTAGTCCTACTTTTCTGAAGAATTTCCACACTAATTTTCACTGTGGTTTTAACAGTGTACACTCCCATCAAGAATGGAGAAGGGTTCCTTTTTCCCCATTCTAGCATTTGTTATTGGTTGATTTGTTGATCTTGGCCATTCTTGCGGGAGTGAGATGGAATCTCAGTGTTATATTAATTGCATTCCTCAGATGACCAATGATACTGAACATTTTTCATACATTTGTTTGCCATTTGTATTTCTTCATTTGGTAAGTGTGTATTCATCTCAGATGTCCATTTTTGGAATGGGTCTTTGAATTTTGGAGGCCTGATTTTTTAAACTCTTTATATGTTCTAGATAGAAGTCCCTTGTCTTAGGGACAGTTGGCTAAGATATTTTTCCCAATATGTGGGTTTACTTTTCACTTAGTTGCAGATTTTTGACATGCAAAATCTTTTAATTAAAATGAGATCATAGTTGATCCTAGGAAGTATTTCTCATGCAGTTTGATTTTTTTTCATGAACTCTCTACCTACTCCTATATCTTCAAGATTTCTACCTAATTTGTCTTCCATCAAATTTAGTGTTTCTGTTTTAATACTTAGATCTTTGATTCACTTTGACTTTAGTTTAGTGTATGGTGATAGACAAGGGTCTAGTTTTAGTTTTTGACATATGGAAAGCCAACTTTTCAAACACCATTTATTAAAGAGGCTATCTTTCTTCCAGTGAGTATGTTTGAGCTATTTGTCAAAGATAAGGTGAATGAATGTGTCTGTAGTTGTGACTATAACTTGTAATCTATTCCATTGATCTTCAGATCTCTTTTTATTCTTGTACCATACTGATTTTATCACAGTAGCTTTGCAGTATAATTTCAAGTCAGAGATTGTGATGCCTCCTGCTTTGCCTTTAGTGCCCATAATTGCCTTTGCAATTCTAGGTCTCTTCTGGTTCCAGATGAATTTTAGGAATGATTTCTCTAGATCTGAAAGGTATGCTAATGGTATTTTGATTGGAATTACATTAAATCTGTATAACAATTTTGGGAGAATGTCCATTTTCATCATGTTTGTTCTTCCTATCCATGAACAAGGAATGTCTTTCATTTTCTGAAATCCTCTTCAATTTCTTTTTTCAGAGTAGTGTAATTTTCAATGTATAGATCTTTTACTTCCTTTATTAGATTGATTCCTAAGTATTTCAGTTTTTATATGCTATTGTGAAGGGTGTGGTTCCGCTCATTTCTCTCTCAGTGAGTTTGTTGTTTTTGTACAGGTATGCTATTGATTTTTGAGTGTTAATCTCATACGCAGCTACATTACTGAATTTGGTTATTACATTTCGAAGTCTTTCAATGGAGTTTTGGGGTCTTTTATCTAGAGTATTATGTCTCCTGCAAATAATGATACTTTAATGTCTTCCTTTCCTATAAGTATAGTATTTCTCTCTCTCTTGTCTAGTTGCTCTGGCTAATGTATCCAGAACTATATTGAATAGGAATGGTAATGATGGGCATCCTTGTCTTGTTCCTGATTTTAGGTTGAAAGTTTTCAGCTTTTGGGCATTTAGTAAGTTGTTGGCTGTTGGCTTATCAACATGGCTTTTATCAGATTGAAGTGAAAACCATCTATTCTGATTTTCTGTAGGATTTTTATCCTGAATGAGTGATGAATTTTGTCAAAAGCTTTTTCTGCATCTATTGAGATGATCATGTGATTCTTGTCTCTGGTTTTTTTGATATGGTGTATTACTTTTATTGATTTGCATATGTTGAACCACACCTACAATCCTGGAAAGAATCTCACTTGACCATGGTGTGTAATCTTGATGATTTCCTGCATTCTGTTTGCCAATATTTTATTGAGGATTTTGGCATCTATGTTCATTAGGGAGATTGGCCTCTCATACTCATTTTTGGCTGAGTCTTTCTCTGGTTTTGGTATTAGGGTAATACTTTCTTCCAGGAATGAGTTAGGGAGACTTTCTACCCTTTGAATTTCATGAAGAGTTTGAAGAGTGATGTCATTAAGTCTTCCCTAAATTTCTTGTAGAATTCAGCAGTCAATCCAATAGGACCTGGGGTTTTCTTTGTTGGTAAGGTTCTAATTGCATTTTCAATTTCATTAACTGAAATTGCATTATTCAGCAGTTTTACATCTTCTTGATCCAGCTTTGGTAATTCATAGGTTTCTAGGAATCTGTCTATTTCTTTTGTGTTATCAAACCTATGAGAATAAAGGTTTTCGAAGTAGGTACTGATGATCTTCTGTATTTCCACAGTGTCTGCAATGGTTTTAGATTTTTCATTTCTTATTGTATGAATTTGAGTTTTTTTCTTTCCTCTTTTTGATAAGTTCGGCTACGGGTTTATCAATTTTATTTACTCTTTCAAAGAACCAATGCTTTGATTCATTAATTGTATTATTTTGTCAGCCTCAATTGCATTGATTTTTGCTCTGAACTTTATAATTTCCTCCCTTCTTTGGGTTTTGGGCTTGACCTGCTCTTCCTTTTCTAGAAGTTTTAAGTACAGCGTTAGGTTGTTTATTTGTGTTTTTCCCTTTTTCCTGATGTGGGAATACATCGCTATAAATTTTCCTCTGAGGACTGCTTTCACTATGTTTCACTGGTTCTGGTAAGTTGTATTTGCATTTTCGTTTGATTGTAGATACTGTTTAATTTCTTCCGTGACTCGTTAGTTGTTTAGGAGAGTGTTCAATTTTCATATCTTTATGGAGTTTTTGTGGGGATCTTTTGTCATTAATTTCCAATTTTATTGCACCATGGTCAGATTATATGCATGAGTTTATTTCTATTCCTTTGCAGTTACTTAAGCATGTTCTGTGGGGTAGTACAGGGTCTATTTTAGAGAATGACACATGTGCAGCTGAGAAGAATGTATATTCTGATGTTGTTGGATGGAACACTCTGTACACATCTACTGGGTTCATTTATTCACAAATTTGATTCACTTCTGTTATTTTTTTTGTTGGTTTGTTATTTGTTGATCTGTCTCTTTGTGACAATGGGGTGTTAAGGTCCCCTGTTATAACTGTAATATTGCTTTTTTTGATTTTTAATGTCTATTAAGTTTTGTCTTACATAGTTGTATGCTCCCATATTTGGTGCATATATATTTATGATTATAATCTCTTCCTCTTGAAGTTTTTCCATAACAAGTATATAGTGACCTTCTATATCTCTTTTGATTAATCTTGGCTTCAGTTTCATGTTGTCCACAAAAACAAATTAGCTACTGCTGCTTTTTTCTGGATTCCTGTCACATGGAGTATTTTTTTCCATCATTTGACTTATTGTCTTTGAATTTCCTTTGGAGTTAAATGTATTTCTTGAATACAGCATATTGTTGGGCTTTGCTTCTTAATCTAATCTGTCAGTCTGTTTCATTTTATTGGGGAGTTGAAGCCATTTACATTGATGGATATAACTGATACGTACTGACTTATCTTTGTCATGTTATCTTTCTGTTGTTGGTTCTCTACTTTTTGTCTCTGTTTAATTGTTTGCCCTGATTGGTTGTTTCCTTCTGCTGTTGTTCGTGGAATTGTCATCATCTTTTTCTTCTTCTAGAATATCTTTCAGTACTCTTCGTAGTGTTGGCTTGGTGGTCATGAATTTCTTCAATTCTTTGTCATTGAAGGGTCTTATTTCTGCATAAATTTTGAAAGGTACTTTTGCAGAGTACATCAGGCTGGGTTGGAAGTTATTTGCTTTCAGGACTTGAAATACTTCACTCCAAATTCTTCTTGACTTAAAGGTTTGTGTTTATAAGTCTGATGTGATATTGACAGGTTTTCCTTCATAGGTGATGTGTTTCTTTGATAGCTTTTAGTATTCTGTTCTTGTGCTGAATTTATGAGAACTTAGTTATTATACATTTGTGTGAAGATTAATTTGTTTATGGCTAATTGGGGTTCTATATACGTCACTCATCTGCATATCAAATTCTTTTCCCATGCATGGAAAATTTTCTGCTATTATTTCTGTAAATAGTCTTCTTACATCATTAGGTTTGACCCCTGATTTTTTTCATTGACACCTATCGTCTTATATTGTTTTTCTTTGTGTCATCTTGGAGTTGTTGAATTGTTGTTTCCCCATTCCTTGTTAATTTTAAGAGATCTTTTCTTTCATGATCATAAACTTCCATCCTGTCTTCAAGGTCTGAGAGTCTGTCTTCCTCCTCATTCAAGTAATGTTAAATGCTTTCATTGGAATTTTTAATTTCCTGAATATCCCTTTGAATCTGTTTCATGCATTCTAATTCTGTCTTGTGTTGTTCATTCAAGATTTCCATCATTTTCCTATGTTCCTTTGTTTTTATTATCTACATCTTTTTTAGAAACACTCAACATTTCTTTGTCATTTCTTTTTTTCCCTGAGAGATTATTTTTGATCTGATTTCCTCTATAGCTTCATGGAGTTGCTTCTTTACGTCAGTTGCTAACATTTCAGAAAGTTTAGTTGGTGATTTCCAATGTTTTCCATTTCAGTGTCTACTGGGTTTGTTTTCAGTGGGCTGGAGGACTGAGATATCATCTTGCTCTTTCATTTTGTCATTTTCCTCTGGGCTCTGTGTGGCTGGCTAGGCACCAACCTGATGAATTGCCCTGGGACACAGGGCTGACCAGAGCTTTGATACTCTGATACATACATGGCTAGCCAGGGCACATCCCTGAACCATATATCCAGGGCGTTGAGCTTAATGGGCAGAGCTCCAAGTCTCCAGGACCCATTGGCTAGACTGCTTGCTCCCTGATGGATGGCTCTCGGGCCCTGGACTGGGAAGGGCTTGGTACCTCTGAGACCTGTGCACCTGGTCACGCGTTTCCATGATGAGTAGTGCTGGGACATTGGGCTGGGTAGAGCTTGAATCCTCCAGGACCAATGCAGCTAACAGTGATGCAACCCTGGAGTATGGAGCCGGGGCCTTGGACCTGAGTGGATGGCGTTTAGAACTTCCAGGACCCATGTGGCTAGCTGGGGTATACTCCCAAACTATGGTGCCTGAGCTTTATACCTCCAGAATCCATGTGGGCAGCAGGATGCACCCCCAGTGTGTGGTGCTGAGAACTTCTTCTTGGCTGGGTGGTGTTTAGAGCCTCTGGATCCAAGTAACTAGCCAGGACACTGAACAAATGATTCTTTAAAATTATAGTACCTAGTTTTGGTTGGCACCATGTGCAGGCTATGGGGATGACAACTAGATGCTAGCCCCTTCCTGTTAGCATGATTTACAGGCCACAGAGGGAAAAACAAGAAGCCAACCATTTCCTGTGAGTTGGCACCATGCGCAGGCCACAGGGAAAACAACCAGACTCCAGCCCTTTCATATTAGTTGGCACAATATGTGGGCTGCAAGGAGGGGAAGAAGAAGCCAGCCACTTCCTGATTTGGTGCCATTGCAGCTCACAAGGAGGACAACCAGACACCAGCTCTGTCCTCTTATCACCATTTGTGAACCATGGGGAAGAGAACAAGAAGACAGTCACTTCCTGTAAGTCAGTACCATGTGCAGGCTGCAGGGAGGACAACCAGATGCCAGCCCCTTTCTCTTAGTCAGTGCCATTTGTGGGCCACAAAGAGGAAATCAGGAAGCCAGCCATTTCCTGTGAGTAGGTGCCATGTGTGGCTGTGGGGAGGACAACCAGAAGCCAGCCCCTCCTGGCATGTGGATTGAGAGACAAGAAGAGAAAAGGTCCCCCTGCCTCCTCATGAGCAACTGATTGATCAGAAGAAGCACATGCTTAGATAATAGCTATTGAAGCAAAATACAATTTAATGCTTGTAGTGTTTAGTGTTTCATTGACTTTGCAGGCTTAATGCCAGTAATCTGATCATCTATTTAGAGGATAGCAAAATGCAGTATAGCATCTATGTGGGATCTTGTTCTGAAGGTGGTAGCCATTGTTAACTCCCTACCTTGTTTTAAAGTCCTGTCTCATTTTCATTGTTTTGTTTTGCTTGGTTTTATTCTGGTGTGTCTTGTTTGATTTTGTTATATCCGATGACATGGCAGCTATTTCAAAGATAACAAGATATATTATGGCAGCTATCTTGGCTTTACTGCTATCCTGTTTTGAAGTCTTGTATTGCATTCATTGTTTTGTTTTTATTAGTTCTATTCTGTTCTGTTTTGTTTGATTTTCCTGTCTGATGCTATAGAAAGATATTTCGAAGACAAGAGGCATTATGGTATCTAATGCTGATTTCCTATCATCTTGTTTTGAAATCCTGCATCACTTACACTGTTTTGTTTTGACTGACTGTATTCTGTTTTATTTTTCTTAGTTTTATTCTCTTTAAAACAGAAAGTTAAAAAAATAAAATTATAGTAACTGTTTAAAATCATTCTGCAAAAATGACATGAGTGAAGAATAGTTAAATCAATAAATTGCAGGAAACTAGTTTACTGGTCATAATTTCTGATTTTTATTTGAGTTAAATCATAATAATATTTACTCATGTTGTGAGGGGTTCTAATCCTAATCTTTATAGAACTGATAGATGACTGGACGTGACCTCGTTCTCTTCACTAATGATTCAGTAATGTCAGTCTAGATTGTGTTCCTCATTTCTGACTCATGTGTCTATCTGTGGAGAGGTGTTCCACACGCTGAGGAACTAGGTACAGTGCCCAAGGTGTCTAACTTCACCATCTGGGATGAAACAACCAACAACAATTTGTTCTGTTCAATTGTATAAAATATGAAGTATCCATCAGATATTTTAACAACTATTTATTCTGAAATTTAGGTTTAACTTAATGAGGCAACTGAAAAGTAATGATCAACTAATTTTTTCTTCTTTTTAGCCTATTAATATTGTTGGGAACTAGGTGATCATATTTGTTAAAATATTATTTTTAATGTAATAGGTAAATACATTTATAAAATCAAAGATTTTTCTGGGTTTTTCATGATGATGTTTAATTCAATGAAATTACTATTCTAAATATACATTCTGAAATGTTAATAAAATTCTGTGGAATTCATCCAAAATAACACAGGTAAATCCTTATTTGAAATGAATGGTTATTGGCCTTTAACATGAAAATTACTACTCTGAGGAAACTAAATGTGACAGAAAATGAACATATGAGATTCTGTTACTTAAAACATTTATCCACATGTTAGTGATACTTTTAAATTACAAGACAGCATATTTTATGTTGTAGATATAGTTAATATCTTCTTAAAAATGGATATAACATTTATTTAGTTTTTCTGTTTTAAAGGTAATAAATCCAAGCCGGTCGTGGTGGCGCACGCCTTTAATCCCAGCACTCGGGAGGCTGAGGTAGGCGGAGCGTTGTGAGTTCGAGGCCGGCTTGGGCCACAAGGCGGCGCAAGGCCGACCTGAGCTACATAGTGCGACCCTGCCTCAAAAAACCAGGGCCGGGAGCTTGGCTCAGTGGCTTAAGCGCCTGCCCTGGCAAGCGCAAGGCTGTGAGTT